>JAJMBN010000036.1:0-100840 GCA_030572735.1 Sugiyamaella mastotermitis
CTGCTTAACACGCAGAACGTCCCCAGTTCGATCCTGGGTCGAATCATTTTTTATCATTTTTCTAATATTAACATATATAACACGTTTGCCTTTATATTGAGATGAATATATCAGTATTTATATTATGGCTCGCTGTTGTTACTTCTGAGCTAATAGAATAATTTGATAATATGTATGTTTTAAGTGCGTAAATTAGACTGTATATATACATGAATTGATAAAAACACAAGTTGAACCAGAAGGCCCAGACGACAATAGATGGTTCATATAACCGTAGTACGCCCGATAAAAATAAGAAAAAAAAAGGTATGACCTGGTTCAGGAAAAAAACACATATATATCACAAACATCATACAGCCTTCAATAAAAGCACCACACGATAATCGAAGACGCAGTGTACCGGTACACTGATGGTAAGTTAACTAAAGGTAGTTACTGTAAGTTACTATAAGTTCTTACTATAACTGTTACACGCACCAGGGCAAGGTCACGTAGTATGAACTATATTCATATTTCAAAAGATCTTCATAGAAACTAGACTACAAATATGAATGGAATCAAAGATATAACAGAGAAAGAAATAACAGAGCCAGTAACTGCACCCACTGCACAAAATGCAAAGCAAATACAAAGACCCAGTAGGTTCAAGTCATGGAATAGAGCCAGAAATCAAGAGAATACTCAGTCTCCAGATGCAGAGCAACCAAAAAAAACATCTCTACAATCCAAATTAAGCAGAGAAGGAGAACTCAGCGAAAAAGAAAAGATTCATCTTGAAAACATACAGAAGCTGACACAAATGAGTGAACAAGAGATAGAAATAGAAAGAGAGGAGTTACTGAGAAATATGGATCCCAACATATTACAAGCGCTACTAAGAAGAGCAGAGCGAGCAGAAATGGAGCTTCCCGACAAGCCACAAAGCGAATACTACGGAGGATACAACGAGAGTGCAAAGAAAGAAGAAGCAATAGAAAGAGGAGAAACAATAAATCTGACCGACAGACCAATCGAGCAAACTGAAAATAAGAAAGAAAGCAGAGATCAAAAAACAGAAGGGCTATACTCTCTAACGCAAGACATTACAAAAGAACCGGAAAGCGGAAAATACAGAGCTACAGACAAAAAAAACGCGGCAGAGAATGAGAGCAAGAATGAAGAAAACACAGGACATAGTCACGTTCATTTTCCCAAGCCCCCCAAGCTAGTAGAAGATGACGACGAGGATCTAGACAAAATGCATAGTAAATATTTCCCAGATCTTGAAGTTGAGGAAGAAAAATTAGCATGGATGAGGCCAATCAGAGACGAAGAGGAAGAAGAATACTCTGAATTCCAACACTCACTGGCACCATCGGAACTCAGATTCAACTTTCAAGGACATTTGATAACACCTCGACAGAGCAGAGAAATCGATACTAGCGAAGGCCTTCACCACCACGGGGACGCACCCTCAGCGGCCGGATATACTATAGGAGAGCTATCACATTTAGCAAGAAGTACGAACCACTCTCAAAGAAGTATAGCAATTCGAACTCTAGGTCGAATACTATACAAGGTAAACAAGTTACAATACGGAAAGGAAATCTCTAGTGGATTGCTTGGAATTATCGATAAATATAGAATTTACGAATCGCTGACAGAAGCTGCTGATGAGTCAAGAACTCGTAGCATAGTTGTTCGCACTTATGCAACAGAAGCGTTATGGCTATGGAAAGGTCAAGGTGCTACTCTACGACCAGCAGTTTAGTGGGCTTTTAAAATGATGCATTTGAAGTTAGTAAAGTTATAATATCTTATTTTTTTTTTTATTTTATTTGGTTCAGTAATATTATGCCCTGTACACAACTTTAAAACATGTAACTTCACAGTTACTCTAAGTTAACTAAAAGGGTAACTTAACTTAAACGTCAACTAAGCTCACTGTTACCGACATAATGCACAGAATAATGTTATAAACTCTAGAATGCACGATCACACAACTAAGTTAGGTTAAGTTAACTTAGCTCAACTAAATGTTAGCTGTACTGTCTAACGTCAACATGGTTAGCCAAGAATTGACCGACAGTACATACGCAAAGGCTAAGTTAATAAACTAAGAATTCCTAGTATTACAGTCGAATCGATCCGAGATAAACAAAGACAATAGGCTATGTTATATAATAAGTTGCTGCACAGAGTGGGATTTTCTATTGCAATAAAGGTCTTGTTACATCAATTAACTCAGTGCACCTAGATCGAAAAAAAAACAGGCATTATTAAGGGGTCATCGATGTTAACTTTCTCACCAAAAAAACGTCGAAAAAAGCCAAGCTCATTGTGTAACCCTCATTAAATCCGTGCGGATTGGATTTAGAGTACCATGCATGGACTATCAGACAGGTAACTTGCTAATTTACTAGATAACAGTAACGTCCAGGCGAAAAATATTGATTTGCACTACATGAAGCATCTAAAATTTATAACGGTTAAAGAAAAAATAGATGTCAGATCTAACAACTCAGATAGTTTAAAAGATTACAAACATCAGAACAATTAAAGTCATGTAAGATCTGCTCCATTGATTTCATCACCGAGGGGTCATAACTGGGTAACGTAGAGCCTCTAATAAGCAGTTGTAAAGAAATTTGATCCAGCTAACATTCATTAGTTGGCAGTTTTGCTGAAACGCCTTGCAGGGAGATTCGTCTGTGCAAGTGTGCCTGTACTAACTTTTGTTAACAAGTTTAAGTTAACAGTTAACCAATCTCAACCTGTCGTCTGGCAGGAACGGTTTTTACAGGGCGCCCAACCCAAATGATTAACAAGTTAGCTTAAGCCGGCGGTTGAGGTACATTGCAGGGGCGCTTCTGTTAAAAACTGGCTTGGGACCTTCCCTAATTAAGGAAGGTTTCTTTAGTTCAGCAAGATAAAGCCCATGTCACTATTGAATAAGGCTTTGTGCTTGATTCAAGATTCCGAATGCCTTTTGAATGAAAATTAGTGACCAAATCGAAAAAAAAAAAATCAGCTACTACATATATGAATGATATTTGTAACATTCGATACTATATTGACACTTGAGAAGTACAAAAAATAGAATGTATATTTAAGCAAAAATAACTACCTCCGCCGAGCCGGACATGCCATAAAATTACCCACAATTGATTTGCTAAATTGTTTTTATGGGCTACTAACTAATCACTGTAACGTTTATTATGGTAACTTGTTACACAGTAAGAATATCCATCTCCATACCAACAGGACCAAATGAAATTTATGGGCCGCGTTAATAGGACTTCATTTTTTTTCTTTTCTTTTTGTTTTTTTGACATCATGATTTGCTGTTGGTAGTAACCATGGAGAAAACGGTTTGGTTGGGCGTAACGAAAAAAATACAAACTGCATTGATGTGCTTCGTTACTGTAGGTACCTTAGCTTAACTAGGCTGGTGTGACTGTTGCAGACTACAGATTGATACAGCTTACTACATAGACCATACAGGATAGTACAGGGCAGTACAGGGTAGTACTGACAAACCTGGGCCTAGTCCGGAAATATTGCTGCAAAAGGTAATAGCCAATCTGATTGAGACACATCTTCAATTGAGGTTTGACAAACCAGAGCCGTGGTCAGGATCAGCTATAGTAGGGCCCTTATTACTTCACTAATAAGAAACCAATAAAGTTAATTAAAAATATTATTCAATTTAAAAAAAACAATTGAAAAATAGATCCAATTAATTATTAAGTCTCACCAGCTTAACTTTAGACACGTTAGACTTTAACGATCCAAAATGAACTACATACACCTCACATAAGTGGGCTGGATGCTTGATACTTCAGATGAGAGACCCCTGGGTAGCTTCATCGACAAGGCGATGGACAATTATAGTAACTAGTTAATGGTAGCCCAGCATATTTCCGAGATTTTTTTTTTTTCACATCATCAGTTGACAGCTGTTAACTCCTTGATTATGTCTTAATTAATAACAAAAGAAACAAAAACAATGACAAACCTCCAAATTGTACCAATGGTGGAGACCTAAGCACGGCCGTTTAATTCTTATTTAGATTTTTTTTTTTCTTTTCTTCTGGTGGTTAGTTGGTGGCCTGTTGATATAAGTTGTTAGTGGTGGTTAATCCGCTAGACTAGCATCATACAAGACCTACGAGCTCCAGGTGCGTTTCAGGGGCTTGCAGAGGTACACATTTTGCAGCATCAGTCTGAAGGGCCACTTACGATCCACTCCTTCCCAAAAAGGTACACTTACCATATTAGGTTGGGTACTAAGTTAGTAGCCGACAAAAAGTAATCTGAGTGAGTCAAGGCTGAATGACTGATGCCCGAATTTTTAGAGGGTTTATTTTTAGTATACGCTTGAAAATTGTCATCGTCTATCAAGTTAAATGAACTATCAAATTATATACGTTAATAGCCTTTTAGCCAATATACTTGATTTAAATCTTGATATTCATAACGTTTCTGAATACACGGTAGGTTTTACGCTTAAGCTACGTTAACGTCTGTACAGGAATATGCCTACTTGGGTATCTGACTACAGCTAGCAACCGGTTAATTAAAACTCCAAATTCTGCATTGGCTGGTTTTTATAGCAGGAAATGTATTGTGAGCTCCGCTGCACTTAATGTTAACTTCAAGTTAATTAGATCATACTGCACAATTGCTGCTGTCTGGAGAGCCTCTTGATAACTAAACTAGCAGTAGTGGGCTGATGATAATCACCAAGATCCCTCATGAGGGTACGGTGGTTGACGATTTATTTGATACAACAATCTTTAAGAAAAAAGAAGCAAATACGGTAGAGGTAGATTACTAAAATCTGAAATAGTAAATTATCAGCGGATATAATAATAGCAAGGTTTTTTCTTGTCCACCGGGTCAATTAATTTTAAAACAGCCAATCGAATTTGGCTAGCTGAGGAATTATTCAAAAAGTAATTATGAACACTGCATCTATTTATGTATCAGTTCAACAGAAATTATCCACTAGTGGCAAGGGTATACAACATCAAATTACTTTTTTTCTTGTTGGTACAAGTTCCCTGTCCAACTTTTCTTTGCTAATACGAAAAAAATTTTAAGACAAAATTAATATAGTGAATGAACTAACTAATTGTCGAAAGAGAAAAAAACAGCGAAATCAATTGAAGATATATAATATCCGTACAATATAAAGATATATATATATATTCTTATCTAATACCAACTACCTTTAAATGCTACATAAGATCTAATTCATCTGATAAAAATGTTAGGTCGTTGTACATTAGAACCCAGGTCAACGGAACAGGAACAACCAAAAGGTTCTGAAATTTACTTTTTATTAAAGGGTTGTTAAAAGAATGCCATGCCATGTCGTGTCGGTGCCGTTTGCCCGACTTGAACTAATTTAGTTATAACCCCAACCGTATTAAGCACAGACCTCGCATTTTTATATTCTTTCTAGTAATATTAGTTGTATAGCCCCAACCCTACTATACTATAAGTTACACTATCCTGCAGTTTGCAGTTGGCTCTGCAATACATTCAGCTAAATAGAGTAATGGTGGGTCTTCTCTCTGGCTCGCACATTGCGACAACCCCCTAGCCCCTATGCCGTCTATCAATCAGGAATTCGTACCTAGTTAGATAGTTGTGGATCCATACACTAGTTCGAACTTTACTGATCCAGTTACAGCACAATCTGTTATAGTTCTGTAATGATGGTAATTGATTGCAGGCTGTATCGATATTACTGATATGACGGACAAATTTCCTAAATTACTAATTCCAAAAGAAAGGAAAAAATACAAAAAAAAGAAAAAAACAAGAAAAATAAAATAAAATTAGTTAGTCGGTTGAACATCATCTTACTACTTACTATTGAATAAAGCTAGAGACCACCTCTACACGCGTAAAATGATTGTGATTGGTTAAACTAGCTTCATTTAGCGGGCAGATTGCATTGATCTCAGAATTGTTGCACCGAAGGGATTTATTTAACGATTGGTAACTTTGTTAAATTTTAAGTTAATAGAAATATAATAGCCGTTGATACAGTAATTGCAAATTCTAAAGTCTCTCCCGGTGCCTCTAACAAAGTTATGTATTTCTGTACCTACTACTTTCCTGTACGTAGAATGCTGGCCTAGAGCTAACCTATTGTTTAAGCAAAACGCAACGCACCTAGCACACCTTTCAGCAGCAGTTGGACTAACTTAGGCCACAGTAGCCTGACCTCACCGGCATATCAGCACTGAAAATCTGTGCTAAACAAAAGTTGCCCCTCTTAGGTTTAACGTTAAACTTAAATTTTCAACTCCATGCGATACTGGAGATACATTATAGCTGCTGTGGTACTGCACTAAGTACACCTGAGATCTACCATAACGGTTAGTTAATGTTAACTTAACTTTAAGATAACTACTGTAAGAAGTTTTTGTTTAATTAGACTGGCCATTCATTTTGGTTAGCACCTTGTACATAATTTGTTCTAATTTCAGAAAATAATTTAATTATAGGTGATCTCCTTATAATAATAATTATATTTTATTGCCTTGGTGGTTAGCTACAGCTCTGTTATATCAAGAGATTACTAATTCAGGCCGTGCTACTGAGGTTTCTGAAAGATTCTTATCATAGCTCATACTAATTTTAAGGGGTATTTGGCACCAATCGCTTAATAATGTTATGGCGCTGTTAGAGCTTCGTCGTATACGGCAGCAAGACTTAGTGCCAGATTTGTCCGTTAACGTATTTTAGAATAAATACAAACCACACGAACTGCAATCGAATACAGCTAACTTAACTAACTGGCTAACTACAGTAGTTAGTTACAGTAGTTAAGTTGACTAACTTAGCGGCTGAGATAGCTTAGCATGGTTAACGGTAAGTTATGTTAGTTAAGACTACATCGTGCTTACATGATGTTGAGCTTGTGCATGCTGGTCCAAAGAGGGGTAAGTTAAGTTAATCTTTTGGTTTAAAAAAATATGGGGGCATCCTGAGGGGTATGGGCCATGAATATGTAGGCGATACACTTCTGAGTAAATTATTGATTTACTTTGTTAAACATTGTTAGATGACCTTATTCATAAATAATATGTAAATGCTGTTGCAGGAAGCTGTATGAAGCTGTATCAATTCGCTTCTGGGACTCCTGGAGCGAGTATGATAGTTGTTAACTAACTGTTAGTCCTATAGTAACATTCTATGTCGGCAGGACCAGCCATGCTTAGGCCATCGAAATGATACAACATTCGTTCCAATTTGATATTCCAATAGTTTGCATAGATGCATTGCCCTAAGTTAATTGAAAGCCCAATGACAATTGTGCATGAATATCAATAGCAGACTAATAATGTATATACTCATAGTAGGAATAGTATTCTACCCGTACTGACGGTTGTGTTTGATGTCTTACAGAGAGCACTATACTAGAAAAAGCTTGAACTTCTGCATGTATTAAATGTTTAATAAACTTAATACGTTTGACTACTTCAAGTTAGATGCATAGGTTATATTGATGTCCAAAAGATTTTGGTTTGTCTATAATATCCCTATCCATCTATTGTATTATGTATGCAGTGTTTGTTTAATATAATGTAATGCGGTAATTCGTATTCTAAATTTAATCTACAGATACAGTATATATACAGATTTTAATCCGGTTAATACCATTGCCTCGCTTTTAAAACCGGGATAGGGGTATTGTAAACTTATTCATCAATGGATAGTTTTTAACAGATCTGGTACTGATTGTAGGATCTGGACAGTCCTTGGATATTGGTGACTGAAAACTTAAAATCTGTGTGGTACAGACAGTTTGTATAGCAACTTGCTGTAACTTGTTAACAGTTACCTGGTAGGCAGCCTAGGGGAGCTCAGGGAGGCATGGTAAAGTTTAGCTGAGCATACGCGCGTTATGCTGCTAATCTGCTTGATTGTGCATGCCGGTAGCCCACCTACGTAGCTGTAACTGGTTCTGTCCCAAAATGATAGCATGCCAACTGTGAACATCCATTAACTTAGTGTTTACGCTGACAGCACATTGACAATAAGCTACCTAACAGCAAACAGCAAATTCAAGCCTGAGTAGTGCAGCATAAAATGAAATCTGCGAAGCTTAATATTAATATTATCTATCAGAGTTGGTTATTAACGGTTATTAATCAGCGGAAATGCTTCTTCTCTATAGTTATAGCAGGAAATTATTGAGTCACAGGTTTTCTTTTTTTGCTCATTTATTTTTATTTTATTTTCCTTCGTCCATTCGTCATCCCGTTCTCCTAACAGCTGGACATATTTTTGCTTTTTTGGTGATTGAACTATTTTATTATTTTTCATATTTTATTTTTAATATATATATATTTTTTTTTTGTTGTCGTGTTGGCTTATGGTGTATTTACTTATATCGGATAGCGCCCCGTAATAACCCGTTAGAGATGTTGCACCCAAGCTCGGAGCATTTCTCCTAGCACAAAACAAGAATTCACCCAAAAATCCCACTATAGTTAACCAAGCTTTTTGCCAGGAATTCTTGATCATGCACTACCTAAATTGGCCTGATAACCCACAGGCGCCGCCGGCGACAACGGCAGCACTTGCAAGATAGGTAACAGTTAGTTGCTTTTTGTTGCAGACCATGGGTTTGGTTTTAATGCAGGTAATCACTTAACTAGCCTCTGCCTAAATCCAGTTGGAAATCTGTTCATTATAACCAATTTAGACAATTGTAAAATCAACCGGGAATTTCTACTAATGCTAATAAATTTGTAATATTATAGTAAAAAAAAATTCTAATTGTCATGAGAAAAATCAATACAATAATTGTACATATTGTAAAGTTCAATGCTCCATGTACCAGTAAGTTAACTTAGTTAAATTACTGTACCTGATACCGCACAGTTTACTGTAACTTAACTTACAATACATGACTAACTAACTAATTGACTATGTAGAATAACCGGTTAACTAGCTTCTGCCAGGCCAGCATTAAGTTAACATACTTTGTGCTTTACACTGCTGTACATAAACAATCGGAACTTGACTTAACATTAGCGCCTTTCTACTACGCACTTACTTCTCATGTAAATGTATTTTTTCGTTCAATCTGAATGGCTATGTTAATCTTTGCCTTATTATCAATTGATATCGACAGAGATAGACCTCCCCCATTGTGTGGGCTAATGAGATCCAGTCTTCCTAGAGTTAATTCAATTTATTTGCTTGCTACTTACGTCACTATGGCGATTCCTCCTCCTTCTAATACTGTAAAGTTTGCCATTGGCACCTAATTTTGGCCGCGGTTTTAAACTATTCGGGTCACTCGTACTGTGCCGTACACCTTTTGACCACTACACAACTAATGTTACAATAAGTGGTTACCTCAATCTCTACTAGACAGGCTAGAGGAGCCAGCCCCGAGTAAGGAGCCTAGAACAACACTTACAACTCTAGAAAAAATAATATGGCCCTAACGCGTTTGAGTGAGAGAAGGCCAATCTGGATTATTAGAGATTGCCCACTTGTAGGGCCATTTTGCACTTCTCAGAAAATTTTATCAATGACACATGTATCTACACACTTAATCTTGATCTCAGAACTGATCAAGAAAGAGCCAATCTTAAGTAAATTAGATATGATGATATCCCTTGCAATACTTTTGCTTAATAACATTAAATCGCTTTTTTATATTATATAAATTATACATAAAAGAATATTGGTGTATTGGGTTCATCAGGTTATCCCTGCCATTTAGCTTGGTAGATTTCTTTTTTATTCATCATGAATTGACTCAGTCAGTTATATTTTCACTTCATTGCTTTTTATATAACATTGCTTTTTGTGGCAAATAATTACTTTTTGAGTATAGAGCGTTCTTACTCACATTACTTTTTTGAATCAAGTTGAGAATTGCTTTTTCTTAACCATTACTTTTTCTATTTCTCCGCTAGATTATTCGTTCAGCGTAGTCCTCTGCTTATATATTCACGACAATTTCAAGTTTTAGGTACTAAATTTTTTCCTTCAGAAATTTATTGTGATTTCGAATTTAAAAGGTAATCGCGTATTTTTGGTATTTAACTAGTTTATATCAAATACCTACTATCGACTTTAGTTAGTTGACTGTTACGATTGCTTAATTTTTTACACCTGTGGTTATATATATAAGCTGAAAATTTCCACTTTATATATATAGGCAAACTTGCAGATTTGGCGTTCTACTGATCTGTAATAATTTTAAAACACTACCACGCTACACTCTTAAAGAAAAAGGAAGAGGAAAGTTGTCTTCAAATTCATTTGCATTTTATTTTCTGTTCGTTCAATTTTGTTCAAAAAGTTTTTTTCGTGTTCGCTCTAAAAAGCTTATTTTTTTTGCCCACTAATATAATCGCCCTTTTCCGTGTAACTTCATTATAAATTTTCATCAACAATGAATCCTCCTCCTACTATTGGTTCATACTCTCAATCCTACGCTCAGTACGGATCTCATTCTGATGTTTCTGCTCAAAGAATGATGCTTCAACAGCAACCTCAGCAGCCTCAACAACAGCAGTTTTATTACTCTGGTGCTTCTGCTGGTGCTTGGTCTCAAAGACAGCCTCAATTAGCTGCTCCTCAACAAGCCTACTACTATGGAAATGGAGCTTCTGCTGCCACCACTTCAGGAACTTCTTCTGATACTCAAGCTAGCACCACTTCTGACCTTCCTTTGGCATATGGACAACCTCAACAATCTTACCAATACAATCCTTTGCCTTACCACTTGCAACAACAATCCCAATCTTCTCAAGCTGGTCAACCTCAAGGCTCTCAACAACCTCAGTCTTCTCAGCAACCTCATTTGCAACACCTTCAACACACTGCTGGTGCCTCTTCTGCTGCTCAACAACACCAATACTATCAATACCCTCAATACATGCAGTCTGTAGCTGGTGCCACTGGTTTGACTTCCTCCCCTCATAGTCATGCTTTGCCTTCCCACCAAGCTCATCAATTGCAATCTCAACATCAACAACCTGCTCACCAACAGCAGCAGCAACAACAACAGCAACAACAATTAGTTGTTACTGATCCTACTGGTCAAATTGCTCCTCCAGGTGTCAAGCCCAAGGTTACTACTACTCTTTGGGAAGATGAAGGAACTTTATGTTTTCAAGTTGAGGCAAAGGGTATTTGTGTGGCTAGAAGAGAAGATAATGATATGATCAATGGTACCAAGTTGCTTAATGTTGCTGGTATGACCAGAGGTAGAAGAGATGGTATTCTTAAGGGCGAGAAGAATAGACACGTTGTCAAGGCTGGTGCAATGCATTTGAAGGGTGTTTGGATTCCTTATGAACGTGCTATTGATTTCGCTAACAAGGAGAAGATCATTGATTTATTGTATCCTTTGTTTGTCACCGATATCAAGGCTGTTTTGTACCACCCTGCTAACTATGCTAGAACTGCTCAAGTTTTGTCAGCTGCTGCTGAAAGAAGAAAGGATATTGCTGCTGCACAAGCTGCTGCTCAAAGTGGTACTGGTGCTAATAGCGCAACTGGTGGTGACTCTAGTGCTGCATCTGCTGGTGCTGCTAATGGTGCTTCTTCTAACCCATCTTCTTACTACTATCATGATGGTAGAAAAGATTCTACTGATGGCAGAAGATTACCTCCTTCTGGCCCTCCTCAATTGCCTCTTCCAAGCACTTCAATCCACAGTCAATATTCTCAACAATCTCAACCTCAACAGCAAGGTCAAACTCAATCTTCTCAATACTACTCAGGTACTACTGATGTTTATGGTTCTGCCAATGCTAGTTCTGCTAGAGTTTCTACTCCTGAGATCAAACAAGACCCTAGTCATCAACAACAAGCTTATGGTGCTAGTAACTCTTACAATTCCCTTCCTCAGATAGGTTCATACTACAATCAGCAAAGATCTGATGTTTACTCTCAGCAACAATCTCAATCATCACAGCAAGCTAACGGACAACAAGCACCTGCTCAAGGAGCTTCAGGTCAACAAGGTCAAGAGCACTCTAACCAACCTCAAGGTTCTGAGTATGGATCCTCTACTCCTCTTACTGACAGCTTACCTCACACTCCTGCATCTGCCAACCTTTTGCATGGAGCTAAGAATGGAGCTGGTTCAGTTGCCGGTCCTAATGCTTCACGACCCGATGATGAATCCGATAATAAGCATGTTTTAAGTCAACCTTCTGTGGTTGTCCAAAACTCAGGTAATTGATACTGTTCCCGATTATGATTGATGAACCTATACTGACATATTCAGGGCACTGAAAGTGCAGATATGATTTTGATTTTGATTTGAGTTTGCAAAGATTTTTTTTAATATAATGTCCTCTTGTTCAACATTGTTTTTATTAACTTTTATGTTATAGTATTTAGAACTGCGAATTTATCGATTTCGGCTGGTTCTTATACCATTTTATATTTTTTTGTTTTCATTTGTTAATCGGAAAAGATATTTTCGAGCGGTCTAAATACAGTGTAAAATAGTAATTTGAAAAATCGCTAAAATTTGTTTATATACATGTCTTATAGAAAAAAAGCGTCTTCTATTTTTAAAAAATATTTTACATATAAAAGCATGTGTTTTTGATAATATTATGCTTGCATTATTATATAGCTCATAACTTTTTGGCTGTACCTTGTACATAGGTAACTCATGTTAATTTATAGATCAGACAAAACTTATACATGTGCATTTGATTAGTATAATCAAGTAAATGAAATGGGCTCGGATTGCGATAGTGCCTTTGTCTCAGTTTCAATATTATTCTGGATCAGAATCATTCCAGCGTCTGCTACTCGAAATACTCTTGGTGGGAGCAGTAACATAAGATGACGAGTCTATAGAGCCAGCTCTAGATAATATCGATTCTGGGGCTATCGCTTTAGTGCTAGCGTTTGTATCAAAAGAAGACCGTCGATAATGCTTTTTAGAAGATGATGCTATTGTAATCACTGATGCAGTATCGACTAATGTTTGAAAATGGGACTGTAGTCCAGATCCAGATCCCGCAGGACCACTAGCTGATAATGAATCTCGTTGTGTATTTGCTTGGAAGTGAAATGTTGATAATGACGATGATAGAACAGTATGAGCAGATGCCGCATCAGAAAGTGATGGACTAACAGTGGTGATTGATGATCTTGCTATTGATGGCACTGTAAAATTTGAGTTTGAGCGTTGCTTCATACTTGAAACAATAGAATCAGAGTCCCGATGTGGTCTGCTATCCACAATAAGTACCTTAGAAGGCTTTGATGCAGGTGAAGATGGAGCTTCTTCAGTAGGCGTAGAAGTGACTGACCGCGATGATGTCATAGATGAATTTCCTCTTTGTATCTCACTAGTTGATTCACCATGATATACCACTGGGTGCTCAAGTACCACCTCATCAGATGTATCAATATCATCATCTCTTGATTCATCATTTTCATTCAAAGACCTACGTTCGTTGTTAGCATGATGTTCATTCTGCTGTAGATAATCAAAGTCAAAATCAACATGGGCTTCTTCTCCATCACCAAGCATCTCTGTCTCATCGACATAATGTCCATCATATGAATCACCCGAACCATATCGAATCTGATTGCCATGCTGAAATTCCTGATAATTATTATATCTAAAATTTGAATCTAGGTACTCAGAATCCAAGCTTGAGTCCGTAGGCGTACTGTTGTGCTCACTTCCGTTATCATTGTGGAATGGTCTTGATAACCCATACTCCCCTGTTCTATTTCCTCTACCGGCTCCATTCGAGCTCTTCAACGTAGAAGTTGGTCCACGGCTCCGAACCATTAATCGCCTGACCCATGAAAACTTTCCTCGTTTATTTTCCAAATTGGACATGTTGTTCACAGAGGTATCCAGATGAAGAGAAAAAAAATACAATTACAGGCAATCAATCACTGTATTTTAGGTTCCGAAAGTCCTTACCACTTTATAAAACAGGTATACTGATGTAATCTTACTAGAACAACTGTAGAAACTGATGCCAATAGGTTCTATATCCGGGGTTAATAATTAAATAAAAACACCAAACCAGCTAGCTGTAACTGTTAGCGTCGCGACGAAGACGGTTTGCTGCTTTGTGGGTTGCAGCATTAAATTAGCCGTACAGTACTGGTACATGCAGTACCTGCTGGGTAACAGTCACCACCAAGATCATGCAGATAGTTTGAAAAATTTAGATTAAGATTAATTAAATACATGACTGGTATGGATTACTTGGCAGTTGAAGTAACTGAGCAGAAGAAGATAAAGCAAATCAAAGATGTTTTGACAAGGAATAAACTTTTTAACAAGCCATATGGATCAGTACAAGTGGTTGACGGCAAGACATATATTTATACTAGTACGGCAGATCAACAAGTACTAGAGAAAGTGCTAAGCGAAGTAGTGAGCAATGCAACAATAAAAAGTATAGGTTCTTATAGACCTAATATGGGCCCTAAAGAGGAGTCGCGATTTCTAGATATTGTTGCAGAAGCTGCTGGAAAATTTGGACTTGATGTTCGACAAGTAATTTCTAAATTTAAACATGCGCGGAGATGGTCAGTATATCCTCCATTGGTACTGTTTTCAGCACAATCACACATTGAGAACTTAGGTGATGATTTTTATAAATATTTATTGGATCAGAATGCATTCGGAAAGAAAGGATTAACACATATTGCGGTGAATGCTCCTTTAGTTGAGTCAGACGTTGTTAGGCGACCGGTTCACCTAAAACCCATATTTGGTCAATTTGGGCCTAAAGTAATTGCAGAGCATGTTTGGGATAATCCTGGTCAAGAAGATATTGATAATGAACTATGGTGTACAGTTGTTCAGAATGGGATATTTCAAACATGGTCGCCACGGTTCACCATGTTCAGTAGGGGTAATATCACAGAAAAGGCTCGAGTGCTTCATGAATTCAAACAACAGCAACCAATTAAAGATACCACAGTTATTGATATGTATGCAGGAATTGGATATTTTACATTTAGTTATGCCAAAAACTTACCAAAACGGATTTTTGGCTGGGAGATCAACCCATGGAGTGTAGAAGGACTAAAGAGAGGAGCCAAGATGAATGGCTGGAATATACGAGTAATTGGTACAGATGAAGAATATATGCAATTGAGAGATGACTTTATTGTTATATTTCTTGAAGATAATGCTAAAGCTATAGAAAGAATATCCAAATTAGGAGTGGATGATATCAGCCATATAAATTTGGGACTGCTGCCTGACTGCAAACTCGCCTGGCAGGATGCTTTGTTCATTGCAAAATTGTCTAAATTAAACCCAATATTACATGTTCATGAAAATGTAGCGATTGAAGATTTGGATATGTGGAAGAAGACTATATCCGACACTTTACAGGTGCAGCATCTGCACACAGAGAAGATCAAGACCTTTGCACCTGGGGTATATCATGTTTGTGGAGATTTTCAAGTTCTGAAGAACCAAGATTAGAAGAAGAATTCAACATAATAGATACAAGATCAGCTAAGACATAGTTGACAGAGGAAAAAAAAAGAGGGGAATGCCTCCATATCATTTCTTTCTAGTCTCTGATTTTATTCACAAATTTGACCAGATTTGTTCGACTCGCAGCAGATTCAGTACATGATTTATACGACAGAGAAGGGGAAACTAGAGCCTTTTGCTCAGCACATATAGATCCAGATTTAGTCCGTAAATGACGATGTAAAGCGTCCTGCCTTGAAAACACCTTGTTACATCCCCATGATTCTCCTTTAGAATTTACCCCAAAACAATGGTGGAAAGTTGCTGTTGATCCTGATGTATTAGTTCTATGCTTCACACTGTTTCTATGCCTGAGTAGCTCATTCTTCCTTGCGAAGCGTGTGTTACAAGTGTCACAGCTGAATTTTTTCTGTGTTTCATGTCTGACTAGATGCGATGTGTAGCGATATTGATCTGCACAGACCACACCGCATAATGCGCATTCCATTGGTGTTCGAACCATTTTCACATCAACCTGTTAATTGTTTATAACTAAGTTCACTGCTTGATAACTATAATTTTTATAATATACTGGGATGGCGGATATGTTGTAGTTATATAATAGCTGTAGAACTCGAACTAAGTAACCTGTATCACTACATGGGTGGTGGCTGAAAAAAATAGTATGCTCAGTCAGAGTGACCGTGCCCCCTAAATCGACCCCAAGCCAGAATTTATTGGCGATTAACTAGTAACAGTTAAGTTAACAGTTAACAGTAAATTTCACCCAAATTTCTCAGTTTTTAACCGCTTTGCCACGTATAATTCACTAATTCAGATATTAACTACTTATCCGGAATATAATGTTATAAAATTTATTAATTTAAATAGCTGAAACTGGTTGGATCTTGTAGTTATAATTGGTGACATTCTGATGTGGAGCAATGGTAGCTGAAGAATTTGATGCATACTGTAATATGTTCTAAGTTAATTAAATATATATTTCGAATACAGTAATACATTAACGACTAACCGGGGATACATTATGTCCTCAACGACAACTATGAAAATTATAATAAACAATTCAAAATAATATTCATACACATCACGAATGACTAGAATCAAAAAACAAAAAAAAAAAAAAAGAAAAAAATTAACGGACTATATAAATATCAACCATAACTGGGGTAGGTAACAGTCATCAAACAGAGCTCCAAAACCATGTACATCAGATCCAGTCAAAATAATACAAAGAAAATATATAAAACAAGCCAAACATATCAGTTCAGACATCATAAAAAATAAAATAAAATAATTCTCACTTCTAAACAAATAAACAAAGCAATACCAAAATAATAATAAATACAAACAAATCAAGCAAACAAACAAACCAATATCTATAATGGACAGTTATCATAATTCAGTCACAGTGATATCTCTTTCCCTTGAATGAGAACGAGATCGTTCATTCGATGAATGATCATAAATATTAGGGTCATCACTAAGGTTCAATCTCAAACCAGGATATTGCAACAATAGAGCTTCTGGAAGAGAATTCATACTAGACATGATTCCATCAGCATTTGATACAACTAATTCAGGAGCACTATTGGCAGACCCGCCATAGGCAGCAAGATTATTACGCTTTGCCTTCTCACGAGCCTCTTCTTGTAATAACGGTCTAATACACTCTCTTCCACCTTCTGTTCTGAAATGTCGACCTAATGCATCAGCCCTTGCAAATTTACGACCACAACCCCATTCAGCAACTCCATCCATAAGTTTTCCCTTGCAAATAAACTTCTTCTCGCCCGAATGTAATGCTTCATGTCGTTTACGATCATGTTGTCTGGCAAATGCTTTACCACAAACAGTACATTCAAAGGGTCTTTCATCGGTATGAGTTCGTAAATGAGACCGTAAATTATAAGCCCGTGTGAACTTCTTAGGACATAAATGACATTCAAAAGTAGATGGATGTTTCTGTACCCTTTTATTAGGTTGTGGTGGTGATGCAAGCTCCAATATATAATCTCTACTACTGCTGGACCTACTTCTTGATCTATGTCCATGGTAAGAAGTTGAGTTTGCTCTGGTAGGTCTATCATGGGCATCTTCGGGTGATAAATAGGACGAAGAATTACCAGGAGAAGACGGTGATAAATGGCTATTGGGACTAGGAGGTGCCAAACCAGAATTGTTATTTGGCAAGTACTTCGGAGCTGATAATTGTCCATTTGGGTCAGATATTGATCGATGTCGAGATCCTTGAACTGGAGCATCTAGAAGGGCGCCTTTTCCGATAAATAAATTGGTATCAACATAGGATGCAGGAGAATGATGGGATACAGAAGACCCACTAGGCGATGGGATATTAACAACATTTGAAGACACATTTGACACATTAGATAAATCATAATAAGCATTATTGGAATAGTAACTTTCATCAGTTTCTGGGTTTGGAGATGGGGATCGATGACTGCTTGGAGAGGCAGTATTTGCAGTTGCAAAGTTTGCTAACTGGTCATCTAAAGATAAATAAGTTTGTGGATCTGCGGGAACACTACCAATACTGAAAAGTTGACCGTTTGCAGCAGCAGCCGATGAATTGGTAGACCAAGTTGTATTGGAGTAATCTAAAGCATTATTCAAATTAACATTTGAAGTCAAGTCAGCCAAAGATTGTAAATCACTATATGAACCAGTAAATGAAGATAGCTCATTATCAGGCTGAGGATGAGCATAAGGAGAAGAAGCAACTGATTGGTATGGAGAAGGGTGATCAGATCCAATGACAGAGGAAATATCTGAATGAACAGAGTTTCTCCTTTCCCTGTAAGAAGACTGATTATTATTAGTGTTTGGTAACAAAAAGCTAGACGAATCCAAAGTTTGTGAAATAGATTGCACGCTCGCATCTTCTCCAAATCGACTATCTGGTGGAGATAAGCTGATGGTGGGAGGAGGGGGAACCGACGTTAAAACATTGGCAGGCCCTGAAGCTCCAAAATCGGGGAAATTATTTTGTGGGTTGAAATATAAGTCTTCATTTGAAGCATTAATACTTTGATCATCATCTTCGTCATGTGAAGTAACCTGTATATTTAAAAAAGTCATATCTGAAGTGCTGGTTTGAAAATTGTTATTCAGATTGCCATTTGGATTTCCATTTGTAAAAGAAGTCATGGCTACGCTGCAAATATTTTATCTTGAACTCCTTTAATATGTACAGGATCAGTCCAATATATATTAGGTAAAAAAGTTCAATCTTAATCAAGAAAGAGAGAGAGAGAGAAAAAAAAAAGAGGATAATAGAGATTAAATAAAGGGAATATATCAGAAACGGGGTAACAAGCCAGACTAGAATAGAAATTACAGACCAGACTATAACTTAATTCTTTGTGCGATTTCGTTGCTTCGTCTGTTGAACCAGTAGAATCAGAATAGGTATACCAAAAAATAAAATAAAATTAATATAACAACTAAACCCACGCGAATTCAATATAGATGTGCTTAGTTTTTGCGGTGGTAGCTGAAAGATTAGTAAAGTTCTAAATTACTATAAGATACTGTTAAAAGGCGACGATTTGTGGTGAGTTTGTTTTCAAGTAACAGTAACTTATTTACAGATAATCCCGTTTTAACACTAATAACTAATTCACTGGCA
Organism: Sugiyamaella mastotermitis; assembly: GCA_030572735.1. Lineage (NCBI taxonomy): Eukaryota > Fungi > Ascomycota > Dipodascomycetes > Dipodascales > Trichomonascaceae > Sugiyamaella > Sugiyamaella mastotermitis. Next base: position 19,128 of record JAJMBN010000036.1, read on the forward strand.
TTGAATTTGTTACCAATACTGGGTGAAAGTCTCGATATAGTAATAAAAGCAGTAAACTCATTAATATCCCAACCGCCTGCTCTTCAGTGGAAACTTACTTTTTCTTTAAAGGATCCACCTGAATAAATTGGTAAAACGGTGCCTTTTTTTTTATCAAAAACCAGTACAAAAGTTTTCAAAAGGAAATTACTGTAAATATATATTGAGGTAAAAAGTTCAAAGATATTTTCTTTTTTATTAACTTATATATTTTCTATACGGAATGAGGTGCCGGGGGAAGCCTCGCATGCGTTAGACATAATTCAAGCTACATTTGGCCCTAAAGAACACAGAATGGTGGAAAAAATGGCTGCTTGTAAAATAGCCATTCAATGTCAGAAATGTATATCGAATTGTATCAACATCAGCGCATAGTAGTTAGCATTTAGGTTTAAATGTCATTTTTGAAACCACGAGATCCATCCAATCTGCTACCTAATGCAGGAATCCAGTTACTAGGCTAATTATAATAGAGATCTCCATAGGCATAGAATAATATTAGCCCAATTCAAAGGCTTCTGAACTATTTGCCACTATCTGGAGTATCGAGTTAGTAAATAATATTGTAGATATTAAGCTCATACGTAAGTAATTACACTAGGAGTCAGATGATAGCGCTTTGTGCAATATACCTATAATACCAGGCAGTGCCGACCAAATCAGGATCTGTGGGCAGGGTATCATACAGTAATGGCTCAAATAGGCTCCTATACCGTTGAAATGAGCATTAGAGCCAAGACTAGCGTCTGTAAGTTACCAACCATTAATCAGCTTAAACTCGAGTCGTTGACAGGGTACATGTATAAGGGATATCCCGTTCAAAAGCGGTTGACATCGTTATATTTGATGTACAATGACGATTAATATGAGGAATTTCTAAATTGTGGGATAGAAATAAAAGCTAAATTTTGAAGTTTACTTGAATGGACATTGCCATTACTCTGAGAATTGACCTACCCTTGAACTTATCTTATATAACAAGTACAATAGTTGTCGATGATAATTGTAAAAAGCTGAATTGATACTGTAGATATCCATCATATTAGATATTAACAGGTTTTGTCATTGACGCGATTGAGAGTGAAAAATCTTGCTCAGCCTTGCTCTAGAAATGTATATGCTATATCCACACCTATAACCTAAGTTAATGTCAACCCGCGCATATTATGATATACAAATGAGAAGCTCTCGATTTTGTCCGAGATTCTGTTAGAAATAGTATCATTAGTTCAATAATGAACTTAATTCGCTCAAGATATTTTTAGAATACCCCTTTCTAATAGTCTAACAGGAATTTGAGAGGTTTTTATAAAATACCTTTTGAGATCTTCTGGTTAGATGATATTGAACGGGGTGCTGGTACGCTTGGTTAACTTTAATTACTACAGTAGTACCTGTTTCTATTATTAGACCTTGTTCGGAGCATCGAATGTCACACTTGAAACAAGCTCACATCAAGCTTATATCAACTGTTATACATCTCCAGATATATATCTCTGTAACTTTAATTGGCAAATTAGGCGTGGATCTGGCTCTTAATTGGTAAATATTCAAGTAGCCCGAAGAACATGGCAGTGCAGGCTGATTCACTGCACCACTACTACTGACTAGATTAACGAACTAGTTAACAGTATTTTCATGCGTGCATCTCGGGATACTCGTCTAATTATTTTTATTTTCCTAAATGGAATAATGATTGACATTTTGACTCCAAGTTTTTCCAATGTCCAAGTACTTTGATATTAATGTATCTTAAAGTAATCTTTCTGTGATTAACATGTAAAGGAGATCCCCCTCTTTAGTGCAAAGTGTAGCAGCCAAGTCTAAGCCTAGTTTTTTTTTTTGGAACTTTCTGATGTATTCTAGTTTAGTTGAAAGCTTGTACGTCAAATATCATAGGATATTAATTCATGAGCATATGGTGCACATGCTTCTGATCGAAACTATTCTATACCTACGCTTGTGTAATAATTACCTTTACAAAGATCCATTTATACCTACCAGATATATAAATTAAATAAACAAGAAAAAAAAAAACTTGAAAAATGCAATAAAAAGAAAGAAATAAAAAGACGGCCAAAACAAGTTGGCATTTTTCGCATCAAAGTCCTATAACGGCTAAGACTGAGACCTGTCATGAGAACTGTCGTGATATTGGATCTTATTATTAGCACCAATGTTTGTAGGAGCACTGCTATAATCGTAAGGAGGAGGATTTCCAGTACTAGTAGATGGACCTGCATTACTAGAACCTGAAGCTTCATCATGATATTCAACAACAATTACTGGAGATTGAGAAGTTCCACCAATGCGACTTTCTTCATCATATACCCCATTTGATACAGGCTGCTGACTACCTATGTTAGCATCAGGAATTATATTATAAGTGCCTCGAGTAGTATCAAAAAACGGGATACCATCATCGGGATGCTTGACAATGATGTACCAAGCATATATCGTAGCAGGAATACCTCCTAATAATAGTAGTACAATGTCTAAAAGAAGCTGCCAGGTACAAAAACCACATTTAATCCAAACTGGTATAGGAGGAAGGAATAAAGCAAGGATTGCTAATAAAAGGTCTGATGTAAACAGAACTCCTCTAGCCATGATGTTTCTATAATGATAAGTTTCCCGGCAGTGGCAATCCTAGCTATAGATTTAAACGCACTTTGAAATAGATGAAGAGGCACAGCCAAATGTATATAGCCGCACAAACTGAGGCCATGTAGATTAACAGTAACTGCCCCACTTAAATACAGTCAACATACTCGTACATATATATATATTAGTTAAGTTAGTGTAACAGTTCCGTTAAAGTTAACTTAACATTTTGTAAATGTTAACAGATCCTGGAATTACAGTGTTCATGTAAAAAATATGATCCTGGAGTTGTGATAGTTAAAGTTCATTATTATTATATAGTCACATTTGTTGAAGTCTAATATAATCGAATTGTTATACACAATTTCTTAAATTAAATATTATTCTGAGGCCCACATAAAATATGCCCAAAATTGTCTATGACCCATATTTTGTAGTTTAAGATATAAACATCAAAATTTAATACAATATCATAACTTATGGAAAATTGTAATCTCAAACAACTAAAATTCGTTCTCAACTTAATGAATCAAGTTTGACCATTAGAAATTGAATCGGAATCATGTGAATAAATAGACATTACTTAACTAGCTCTGACAGGTATATCTAGCATCAAATGACACAACAGTCTATTTGAAATTATCCAAATATAGTAATCCGAATAACCAGATGATTTAGGTGTTAATATCTTGTGAATCCTCGGTAGAACCATTGCGGATCCGACGCACCATTCCGAATAGTGTAATGCAACGAATCGAATATTAATATGTTAACATCTGGCAATGAGTTAACAATTGTCAGAAATCACGAAATCACCTTGACACCTGATTGCTAAAAAAGAACAACAACTTTCCGAAATTTGATATATTGTGTTTTCAGAAACGTTGAGTGCTGCCGTGTTATTGAAATCAGATTCCCATTTTAGAGTGGTTTGCAGACGCATTGTAGTTCAGGTAACTTTTGTTAACATAATTGAAACCTAAGCCATAGCTTTAAAGTAAACAAAGAACCTATTAACCATACGTCAACAAAGAGGTTATTTCATTGCGAGATATGACATTTTTTTCCAAAAAAATCAACTACTTGTTTGCTAGTAAATATTATAAACTCGGCTACCATCTAGATATATGATTTGCAGTAAATCTTACTAGCATCTTGTGTCGTATTGGTGATAATGAGGTTTTCCTTCCTATTTGGAAAAAACAGGACCCTGTACAGATAGAAGATTATTACCGAAAAAGATTAGTACATGCAAACCGTAATAGTGCAATTAGGATGCGACCAATATTTTGCTTTTGTCGGATTACTCCAGAGAGTCATTCAAAATATATACAAATTATATTAGATTAAAAATTATTATGTAGAAATAATTATGATAATATATAGGAAGAAGTCATACGGTTTTTAAAATTGATGACACTTCAATAAATGAGAGTTTCTAAATTAATGAGAGTTTTGTTTTTTAGTAGTCGGAATCTTGACCGGGGTTGGCAGTCTCGTAGTTCAAGAACTTTAGGAGGTAGTGCAAAGCAGCGGAAAGAGAGGCACCAAGGATAGGTCCAACCCAGTAAATCCAGTGGTAGTTGGGGAAAGAACCCATGACAACATTAGGACCGAAAGATCTGGCAGGGTTGATACCAGCACCAGTGTAGTAGACAGCGAACAAGTGACCAATGAAAAGAGCAATGCCAATAACAACAGGGGCAATGTAAGTAGCTCTGTGCTTCTCAACAGCGATGAACAAAACAGTGACAGTGAGGAGGAAAGTAGCAAACATCTCAATGAAAAGACCTCTAGATCTAGAAGCACCACCACCAAGAGCGTTGTTGAAGAGAAGATCACCAGGGGTCATTGCATCAGCAGCAGCGGCAGCGGCAATACCAGCAACAATTTGAGTGGGCATAAGAAGGAGAGCTCTAACAGGGGAGATAGCTCTAACAAGAGCAAGAGAAAGAGTGACAGCAGGGTTAAGTTGACCACCAGAGATTCTGTAGAAAACGAAAACGTTAACCATGACAGAGAAACCGAAACCGAAAGCAATCATGATGAGTTGAGCAGGGTTGGAACCAGTCTTGTCAAGCTCCTTATCAGAGTTTGCAATTTGAGCAATGATATAAGCAAACAATAAGAAGGTGAAAGTACCAAAGAACTCACCAATCATGGCAATAAGGTGGTTTCTGAGGTTGTCAGGAAGACCAGCGTATCTAACGGCTCGGCCGTAGCTGGGTCCTTGGTAGGAGCTTTCTTCCTTAGGCTCGTTGACAGGAAGACCTTGGACACCGGCACTGGGGTTGGCAAGAACTTCGTTAGACATTTTTGATGATTAATTAAAAGATGCAGTTGATGAATGAATAATAAATGCAAAATCCAATAGAGAGAAAAAAAAATACTTTTAGAGAACTTGACAGGTGTTTATATAACAATTGGAAAGGTCCTCATTTCTTTTATTTAGGCTACTAGGATTTTTTCCCCCTGCACCTATTGAGAGCAGAAAAAATAAAATCTACAAAAAAAAATTTCCAAAATAATATAAATGTAGAAAAAACAAATTAAAGAATAATGACCTCTCCTCTCCATGTGATAAAAAGCAAAATAGGCTCCAAGCTCCCAGTGTTGGGTAAATTATATCTCTCTACATCTCTTCCAAACGTAGTTAAAATTTAAATTTACCTGCTAAAAAAGCAATTTGTTCTTGTAGTTGGTTAGCATACTGCATCTCTTGGTACCTCAAGTAATTAACTAACTAAACTAAAAATGGAAAAAGCAATATACTTGGTGACAAAACAGCTGAGTAGCATATCGTATCTAAATACTAGAAGGAGAAAAAAAAATAAAACTATCTTGGAAACAATATATCAATTAGAGTAAAGAAAAGACTAATCTGAATGATAAACCGGATTCAATTGTACATGATTGTAACCTCTTATACATCATATTGTTACATCGAAATTATCCACCATCTTATTATTTATTATCTTTCAGTCAGATGGTAGTAATGTTATCTTTAGTTCAGGCACGCCTCAACCTTTTACAGCTATTTTTAGGAAAACTTTTTTTTTCTTGACTGTGCTTGCGTAAATGTAAGGTTCGATGAACTTGTTTCAGGCAACAAGTTAGTTACCGAGAGGCAGCATGTGGTGGGCACCTACAAAAGTTTGATCTATATATTTTAAAATATATATAATTTTTTTCTCATATATTGTTACCTAGTATTTTTTTCATCTCTAAATGGCTGGCACTGTTTACACAGACGAAAAGCTCGGTGTTACGCATGCTGCCGCTGTCTTTAGGCACATGCATTATTACCAAAATCAGACATGCAATCTAAGCCCTTAACCTACTTAACTTTAACCTAAGATAGTTATTTTCGTAATTAATGTAATCGAAATTTAGGTGTAGTTTAATTTTAGTATATTTTTTTACATGAGATCTAAGGCGGACGTTGAAATTTTAAAATTTGGCGATGATGTAACTATAGAGTTTCATTAAATTATGTATTTGGTGTTGATAATTGAAAATTGAAAATTTGGAGTTTATCTAAATAAAGTTGGCTTTGTTCTCTTCAGCCGAACCATTCTGACTGATTTACCTATGATCTTCTGCTGGTTTGGCTGCAATTGCCGCAGAACTAAGAAAAATTTTATAATGCACAGTTTATTGTTAAACTGAGTGTTAAGTTATCATTCAACTACCAAACATATGCAATAATTCGCCATGGAAACCGTGTATAACATTAACAAGAGGAATATCAACTTAGACTACAGAGACAATGACTACAATAGAGTAAATGACCTGTAATATTTTGGCAAAGAAACAAAACTTATTAAATTTAATTGTAAATTTTAATTAATCATATGTAGACAATGTGTAAATTTGGTATGTTACACGTCGACGTGGATCCCGTTAATTTTTCCCTATTTCACTATAATCCCCGAGGCAGTTGGGCGGTGTGGTGCAAATCTTGGTTAGAATTAAAGCAGCCAGACTTGACTTTAGTAAACGTTTAAAAAAAACAAAAAAAAAAACAAAAATGAAAAAAAAAAAACAGCCTAATTTTTCCTCACCTTGACGCTAATGGACCCTCTTATAGTTATAACCAGTATCCTAATATATCCACTACTGTACGTATTGAAGCTCTTTTAACTTACTGGTTTCCTAAATAGTGGCTAAATGGACGGCAGCCTTTTTTCCATTACAGCCTTCTTCGCAGCCCACCGCATCCAAGCTGAAGAAAATTACTGAATGTGCATGTGCACTATGGACTATAACTTTTAGAGGCTTCTTCTGCACTCATATAACAGTTAACTGTATAAGTACTGCACCACATGGGCTCCTAATTAAGATGGAAGGGATGGCTGCACGCTTCCTTCAAAGGGAACTCCATGAGAAGAACACATGTAACAAATAGAAGTTTTGAAAATTTGGTAATTTTGTTTATATCTACGCAATGCCTGAAGCAATTAACTGTAGGATCCCGGTTTCAAGGTACTCAATGTACATAAAACTGTTTGAACAATCATGCCAGAAATTATTTTGTTTGATTGAGTTGCTGACATTGATTTTTTTGCTTTTCATTTTCGGTTATTTACTACCGATATTTTATCTACGCAATAGGTGACTGGTCTTAGCCGAAAAATTATTATTTAGATCGCTTATGGCTAAGTCAGATTCGTCAGTTAGTACTGCAGATCTAAAAACTAAAATTCCTACCCACCTCTTACGATAATCCTGTATGTAACAAATCATTAATATATTCCCACTATTAGTTATATAGTTTGAATGCTGAAGTTTACTAAGTTTCTATTAGGCGTGCCGGACCTCCGTGGTTTGATGTTGCACTAGTGCTATAGTTACTAAGCGGCCTTTACTAAGTAACTGTATGCAGTCACTACAATTAACTAGGTTAACAGATTTATTATGTATAGACTGAGCGTTTATTACCTGTGCGTTTCCGAACTTCAGGCGGATCTCCATTTTAAGCACCTTAAACTCTCACAGTGATTTGCACTGTAAGTTAGCTTTGCTACAGAATCTGCCCGTACATGTATTGTGCTTGACTTACCAAAATAAGGATCTCTAACTTTACGCCCAACTCATTTCAAGATGTGCCAGGGACTAATCCAGTGCAGAGTAATTTCCTCAAACTGTGCCGAATGCCTTAAATGTCGCCTTAATGATGTCGTATTCAACGAACAAATGGCAAAACAAAAAAAAAAATAATAAAATTAAATGCAGAAAAACATAATAATAAAATAAAATAGTTTAAAATTTCACCTGTCAATTATCGGACTACACTATCCTATTCCGAATTAGCCTTAAACAAACTTACCTCATGTTTGGTATGTCTAAGATCTTGCGTATTTAAGATCCATTCAGGGTCTAATTACTGGGCCCACATTACATCAACTGTCCTGTTAATATTTTTATAGCATATTTAGTAGTTTTTTATTGAGATCCAGTGTATTAGTGCTTTACAGTATATACTGTACTAGCGTTTTTGAACTAGTATTTAGTGATTTTAGTTTTGATTTACTAGGATTAGTGTTTGAATGGTATTTAAATAATAAATAAATTATAATAAAAAATAATTATAAAAATCAAGAGAATATATTATTACCATATAATCAGCAAATAATTAGGTAATTAGATAGGCCTTTGGTCAGAAAATAGATCCATCAACAAACTTTCGAAATCTGCACTCGATTTCCCTACCGAAACACTATCATCAAAATAGGTCCCTAGAGGCCCACCAAATGTACTAGTACTCATCAAGGGCGGCATCTGAGACGCTATTTCTGTCATCATCTGTATCAAAGGGTCTGATTGGTCCAAATCTTGGAAGTCAGATTCAATAGAAGTACTAGAGCCGGACAATGCATCAGAACCCCCTGGTGATGACGATGTAGACGTAGTTCCTTGTTGGATAATTGAGTTCCTTGACATTGCTGCAGAAGAAGAAGATATAGGAGATATACGACCTGGAATAGGATAATTTGTTGCCTGTGGGGCGGCCATCATAACCATCGATTGTGACAGTTGATCTTGACTGAACTCTCCCCTACCGCTAATATGTTGTAATGATTGTTGCTGTTGCAGCGGCGATTGTGGATGTGATATCTGCTGTTGTTGAGACACACTTTTCGCCAGACTGCCTTCGGATAATTTTCTCTTTTTAGCAGGCGCAGCTCTTTGTCTATTACTGGAAGTAGCATCAGTGGTCATTACTTCTCGAATAATTTTTTGTAAAGTTTCTACTGACCCTCGCGATAAACTTTGGCAGCCATCTGAGATATTTGGCGACTCCATCTTGATATTTATCCATCTTTCAACCTTTAGTAGTAGCTCAAATAATTCTCGACCAATATATGTCTTTTCGAGTAACTTCTCCCAATGAGCCCGTACCTTTTTGAATTCCCCATCTACATCAATTTCTATTTGCATACCCATACTCCATGCCATAAGACGAAGTCGAATCAAGGACGTAATTGCGTGAAGTGGTCGAAAATACAAAAATGTTGGGAATCTTCCACTAATGCTTGTGACCTCAATAAAATTATCAATCAAAATAACTGCGTATTTCTTAATTTCTTCTGCAAACTTGTACCATAAGTGTTGGAACTGGGGCTCCTTAGAATTTAGCAGAGCCAATCTATTCATCATACATTCATTCAACGATTGAATGAATACATGGAAACAGCTTTGGATTGGAACAATATATCTTCTGTCGATCCAGGGTAAGCAGCTATCTCGGCAATCATTATACAATTTTTCTAACGTTTGAACCGCACTTTCATATTTGCTAAGAATACTTGAAAAAGGCTCGTAAGTATCTCGTAATTTGTCTGTGACACCATTAAAATACATCATCATTTTTAACAAATAAATAATTGGCCTGTCATATTCGGGCGCCCTTGGTAATATTGCATCACAGCATTTTTCACAATGAGACATAACGTGTATTAGTCTAGATCTTGCAGAATTAATAGCCATACCAGCTAAACAGGTACACAATGCAATATAACAACGAACCCGTTTAAATGCCACTTGGAATTTATCCGTATCACTACTAGGATTTCTCAAGATTTCTAAGTCTTCATCAGATCCCAGATCAAGCGATAGCGACATAGCCAAAGAAACGAGAAATTGAAAGGGTGCTTGCTTATATGGACCTGGCCCAAGGAATGCAGCCATCATTATAGGGATTAACGTCAATTCAAGACTTAGATTCCGTCTCACAAATATATATTCCGAGACAACCCTCTGTAAAAACACAATTCTTTCTTCAGCTCTGTCAACAGTTGTACAAGCTGCACTACAAGTAATAGCACATAGCGCTAAAACAGGACTTGTTTTTCTCATTTGGTCCAATGGTTCTCTATCAGCGATTGGAAACGGTAAGAATAGAGCCAGATCTGTAATATATCCATCAAAAAAGAGCTGAATTTCCTGCTGAGTATATAAACCGCAATCAACCGCAATCTCCAAACATCTTTCTGGGTTCCTTACGATTGGTTCTATCCACCTCTTTATAGTATGAGATTCTGGATTTGATAGCTTAGAATTTACAATTTTGGCATATTGTTGCCTATATTTGAGTTGTTTGGCCACTTGTTGATGAGGATCTTCATTAAAGTTTAACGATGAGAGCATATCTAATTCATCTTGCAATTCATCAATTCTTATCTGAAGACGTCGCATTCTATCGTCTCTTTCTTCGCCTGTGAGAACAGGCCTACCTTGGTTCCTGGCACAGTCAACACATAATGCAGAACTGAATGTAGAAGTAGGAGAACCTATAGAATTTCCGTTGAACAATGCACTAGGGTTGTTGGATGAATTTCCGAAACTTGAAGTCACTGTAGTAGTTGAAGTAGCTCCACCGATAGAACTAGTTGAACCAGTTGAACCAGTTGAACCAATTGAATCAGTTATCGCATTTGCATTACTTGAAGAGGAATTATTCTTTCGCTTTTTAGTAGTAGGAGCAGATACACCAGGAACCAAAGGAGCTATAACACATTCTGAACTTGCTTTCTCGCATCGAATACATTTGACATCATTTGGACTTTCATATTCACATCTGACCTTGAATTTCCTACACCTGTCACAAGCTTGTCGCTTTCTCCACTTCTGGGAAAAGTTATTTGTCCTTATATCACTGTCTCTCATATTTATATTATTTCGACAGGTCCACTTCCTCTAGTTGAAGTCTTCAAGAATACTCTAAACCGTTTTAAAACTCTATCACAAAAACTCAGGCTTTTCATTAAATATAAAAGTATCTGTACTAGAAATATCTTGTGGTATCTCGGTTCCGCTTTTATCTCATCTAATTTGACAAGGGCAATAAAAATCCAATATAAGTTAATAATAAATTAATAAGAAAAAAAATGAAGTGGGTGTAAATTAACTTGTATTGCACGCTTCAAAGACACAATACAAAATAAACAAAAAAAAAACCACCTTAAACCTCCAAAAATGGACAACAATATCCTTTATCACAGCTATTGTAATAACGAGCACGAAAAAACACCAAGACTTATTTTGATTAATTCCCCGGTATCAGTAATTTTGATGATTAATATGATGTTTAGGTTAAACGTGAAACCTCAGCCTCAGGAATGGTCTACAATAGTTACAGGTGATGGATGCATAAGAAAAAAAGCGTTAATTCCACCTGTATATACTATAACTTTGTTAGCGGAGAAAGGGGCATTAATAGAATATAAAGTTACGCCGCCGGTATTCAATAATATATTGATCATCGGGCCGCCACTATCGTTAGGTAAACTAGTCGCGTCCACAACCCTCTAATTTTAAAATGACCTGTACTGTAACTTACTATAACTTAACTTAACAGTTACAGTTACAGTGAGTCATTGACATCTCAAGCTATCATCCACACTGGTATTTATATGTATTATTAAACGATCAACAAAAAAAAGTAATAAATTTATTTTTTATATAATAAAGTTTTGTGTCGATTTTAGATAAACGTGTTGACAACAGGTGAAAACCTTGCCGGCGGATATGCGGTGATATTTGAAACTCTATGCGAACTCGCTCGGTTATCTGCAGAAAGAAAAAAAAATAAGCCAAGTGTTTTACAAATGTATACATCGGAGTGTTGGAACAAGACTAGACTTGATAATCAGGTTAAGATTGATTGATTAAGTATGAAGGAAGGTGTTATAGCTCTTGAATAAAAGTAACTTACTGTAGCAGAACTTCCCCATATTACAGGATAGATGGTGAAATTTAACTTTGATGAAAAATAGGAAATTTTTTTACAATTCAATTAGATCCAAGAAATGTGATAAATTCAAGAACTTAGTAATTATCAATTGACGTCGCTATCTCCTAACATAAATCTAACAAACTAAATCCTTGGCAACATTTAGTGATTCATTAGTTACAAGGTACATATGTCTACGGTCGAAGTACATGCTAACCCACTATCTGACAAATAAACAAGTGAGAACTAGAGATATGTTTAATAGTATGTACTGGAGCTGTGATTTGTTACACTGCATATGTACGATCGATCTTCTGTGCTGGCAAGTTAGGTTAAGTAGCCAGCTGTAAGTCAAGTTACAGTTTCTACAGCTAAGTTACAGTTACCATTTGCTGCAAAGCAATTAGTTAAATTTGTACTAATTTTTGGAGCTCAATTTAGTGACTAGGCTGATGACCACGATAAGTATAATCAATGGTTGACTAACTGACAATAGTAACGAATTACGTGTAACCAGCTCTTCGGAAAATAACCCAGACTAGTTACAAGGTCTATTACAAGGGCATTCATATCCCGTTTGAACATACCAGCTGATATGACCAAAACGTAAAAATAAATCGAAAATAGTAACTTTAAGCTCATTTGATGTCAACTTCAGCTAACCAATGCAGTTGAATATAATGATAGTAATCTCTATAACTTTTAACTATTACGAGTAACATATCACTATCACTCCACCATGCGTGTGTTGTTACTGTTACTATTAGAGCAGCTACCCACTACCCTATGAAATTTTAACCTTAACATTATATTGGAGTGGTAAAGTTAACGTTTTAAAACCTTTGAGTCTCAAGATGTTTGGACTTCGAGCTGTATCTAGTACATTAGGTCTTCGAACTAGTGGAGTTACTTATAGAAAGTTTTCTGCTTCTGCCTATCAATTAAAAAAGGTTGGCAAGAAGGGTAAAAATAGTCCTGAGCCCAGTTCCGCCAGCTCAAGTAGCAAGAGCTCCGGCGCATCTGATGCAGATGAGCTTCTTGACATTTCAAAATTGGAACAGAACTATAAAAAGACCATTCAATTATTTAATGATAAAGTCAAGGAATTGAAGACGAGTAAAACAAATCTTAACAGATTTAATGATCTTCAAGTCACTCTACAACATGATGAAGCTTCAAGTCTGAAAGAGCTAGCAACTTGTCAACTTCGAGGTAACCGAGTTTCTATTGTAGTTTTTGATCCTAAGCATGTCAAATATGTTCAAACGGCAGTTATTTCTCAATTGAACTTGACTCCTCAGCAAGATGCTAATAACAACCAAACTATTATTGTTCGTCTTGACGGAGATGATAATTCCAGCGGCCAGTCTCAACTCTTGAAAGACATCAAACAATTACATGATAACTTACGGAACTCAAATACTAAAAATTCTCTTACACAAATCCGTGCCGATGGATTGACTAATTTAAAGAAAGCTTTAAAGACTAAGGATATTGATAATGAAACTTTCAAGAAGCTAAGTCAGCTGGCTGAAAAATCATTTAAAGACTACAGTGATAAACTGGCTCAAGCTCATAAAACCGCCAGTCAAGCAATTGGACACTAAGTGGACCAAGATCTTTTATCAGAATAAAATATCTGATAATATGTAATTATTAATATATTATATGTACATAAAGCAGACTATATATATCACAAAACATCTACTTTTGTGACAAATGCATGTTTAAGCTCGTGCTAATCGTTGTAATGCTCGTAATTTACCCCACAAACCTTGGCCGTATCCAATATTGTTAATATCTCGAACCATATTCCATGCCTTTTTGACATCTGGAATAGGATAATCTAATGGTCGTGGGATAACGGTATGAACCAAAGGAAATCGATCATAGCAAATGCTTTTTTCAACACACAAGGCTCGTAACCCTTCAGCTCCTCCAAATTTTCCATATCCGCTGCCCTTGATACCACCAAATGGCAGTTGACATAAATGATAAGTAGCGAAATCATTAATAGCTACATTACCACATTGAAGTTTGTTTGCAATTTCGTTTAATATCTTATACGATGAGCCAAATACAGACGCTCCAAGTCCGTACTCAGTAGAATTGGCAATAGCAACAGCATCCTCAATATTTTCTGCTCGGAATAATAACAAAACAGGGCCAAACACCTCTTGTTGGGCTATTTCCATCTCAGGAGTGATGTCAATTAGTAATGTTGGCATGAAATAATGACCTTGAGGATATTTTGGATGACTATACCTTGTTCCTCCTGATATTAATTTAGCTCCCTTTCGGACAGCATCTGCTACAAGCTCTTCTAAAGCATCGAATCTAGCATCACTAATAGTGGCACCCATATCAATATCTTCTTGTTGATCAATTGATGACCCTAATCTTAGTTGACTTATGGTTTTTTCTAAAATAGGGATTAATTTTTCATAAGTATTTGGTAATGCAATGACTCTTTCTACTCCGATACAATTCTGTCCTGAACTTTGAAATGTACCCCGCAAAATAACAGAGGCAACCTCTTCAACACTTTTCACATCATCTAATACAATCAATGGATCTTTACCGCCGAGTTCGCAAACTACTGGAGTCAACGATACAGAAGCAGCTTGAGCAACCTTATGAGCAACTGGTCTAGATCCAATAAAAGTTATATGGTCAATTCCTGGGTGAGATGTCAAATAATCAGCATCAGTAGGCCAACAAGCAATCAACTGTACCACTTTATCGTCGTGACCGTTTATCCGTAACGCTTGTTTAGCTATTTCGATAAAATGTACTGAACTCCACACCACACTCTCCGAACACTTCACTACAATTGCATCTCCAGCAAAAAGTGCGGCAGCAATAGGACCCATTAAATTATGAAGAGGATAATTCCAAGATACCATTGCTGAGACAACACCTAAAGGCTCATATCTTACTTCAGCGCCTTTGTAGCTCATCAAGATATTAGTTGGGCCTGGTCGTGAAGAAGAACTCAGAGCTGCTTCTCCATGTGTCACAATCCACTGGATTTTCTCTAATGTAACAAGTATTTCGCCTAAAGAAGCATCTAACATTGTTTTACCAGTATCTCTACAAGCAACTCGTGCTACATCTTCTTGGTGGTCGGTTATATACTTTGCAATGGTATTTAGGACTTTTCGGCGTTCCTCAAAAGTAGTATTTCTCCAAGTTTGCTGAGCCTTTCGAGCTTCAGCAATAATAATATCCATATCTTCACGACTAGCAGCAGGAATATTACCTAAAGATTGACCAGTAGCAGGACAATAGCATTGAATATTTGTAGGATCAGCTGCGTCGAATATGGATACTGGCGAAAGACGTTTTCCCTTCCAATGAGGTAATGCCTCGACAGGGGTAGCCAAGTGGAATGGCACACCTCGTTCCTTTCTCTTCGATTGAACAAACCTTCTAATAAATAAATATAAAGTCGGCAGTATAATCAACAGCAGCGCTGCTGACAATTCTGGGATTTTAAGGATCATGACAATATGGGAGACCAAGCTGTCAAATGAGTGATATTTCTATACTGGAAGTTGGATCATGTCTTGTTCTAACTGTCCAGCCGCACCACATGATAGTGTATCGACTCGACTAGAACGACAAAGTAAGTTACTACAGTAAACGGATCAACTTACACAGAAATGCTCTATTATTTTAGTTTATATATTGTATTATGATGCAATACGACGGTAAAATAAATCTGATATAGTGATATTCATATCATTAATTTAACAGAATTACAAGTCAATTGGCACCAATAACGGTAAAACAAACGGTAGTTTTGCAGCCAAACAAAAGAGAACAGAGAAACAAAATATCAAAAGAAAAACACGTCTATGAATTAATATTAATTATTATGAAGCTGTTACTTATTTAAGCATTAATGTGGAGAGTGGGCTTGGGAGTAGTGATAGTGTCAATAATCCTCTTAATAACATCTTCCTTTCCACGGGCAGCATCAGCCTTGATCTTAACCAATTCACTGGCAATAGTGGATTCAGCCTCCTCAGATGCCTTAGAAGCAGATCCAGTATTCTACAGTTAGAAAAAAAATAGATGAGAAAATACGAATAGCAATAATATTAACTCACTTGAGATTCCTTCTTTTGGAACTCATCTTCCTTCTCTTTCTTGTAAGCTTCAATTTCCTTAGCAGCGTCGGTCTTGGCAGCCTTCAATCGTTGAGTTCGGACTTGAATGTTAGTCATCATAAATAGTTCAATATCGAATCTGTTCCATATATACATACAGGCTCTAGCATTTTGAACAACTTCGTGAGCCTTTCTTTCGGCCTGCTGTTAATATATATTCTTATCTAGCACCAACAAACACCAGTTCAACAATCCTTATATAACTATCACCATATAATAACAGACCTTATATAACTATCACCATATAATAACAGACCATTTTAACCTCTAACGTACGTAATAAGCTGTTCAATTACTAAGATAATAGGCCGATGGACGGTTTTCGTGATGCTGGCCGTCATTCACAGTTCAACTTACCTCAAGAAGGGTTTGGATTCCAGTAGAATTCTGAGCAGACTAGAATTAGATGAATTCAATTAACATTCAAAATTGACCAGACAGTGTCTTCAACATACCATTTTTATATGAATTCACTCCAGAATATTTGAAATAAAAGGTTAATGATAACGAGTTAAGGAGATGTCGACGACAACGACTACCACATTCGTTAACGAGAACAATCTGATTAGTCACGTGTGTTCCTCAAAGCAGCCATAACCAAATAGACGGACCTTAAGTTACTGATGTGTATACCACAGCATGGAATAGTAAGTATATGAATAGATCCATTGGCTGGCAGTTAGTTAGAACCATATAACTATATGTATATATTTATATATAATATATATGTATTTGGATGAATACGATGTTAATGATATATAGACAAGCTTCGTAACATCCCAGAGGACTCTGGCTTTCACCAACAGTGTGTACCTGTGATGATCTGTCATCCTCAAGGAATCATTCTTCAGAATAGCAACTTGAAATGTAATCTATTCCGTTGGCTTGATAATATTGAGATAAAAGGTCTCAATTAACTGTGATTATTCTCTAGAATTGAGAAATTTCAGTCAGAGTATACCAGCTTGCAATCAAGCTATTTCTTCACCGATAACCAGTCCTAACCCCAATAATGTACATTACCTGTGATGATCTGTCATCCTCAAGGAATCATTCTTCGGGATAGCAACTTGAAAAGTAATCTATTCCATTGGCTTGATAATATTGAGATAAAAGGTCTCAATTAACTGTGATTATTCTCTAGAATTGAGAAATTTCAGTCAGAGTATACCAGCTTGCAATCAAACTATTTCATCACCGATAACCAGTCCTAACCCCAATATTGTACATATGCAACTAGATAAATAAATTATTTTCAGTATTATTTTTATCGGAATTCCATTCAAGATGAACTCACTATGTGAGGTCTGCAACGAAAAGGAGTCGAAATACTGCTGTCCGGCTTGTTCTGTTAAAAGCTGTAGCCTAGAATGTTCCAAAGCTCACAAAGTCAGTTCTTTTTGTACTGGTGTAGTTGATCCTACTAAGTATGTGCCAAAGAAAGAGCTGACTGCCATGCCTCTATTTATCAACAGAGATTATAACTTCCTAATGAAAATGGAGCGTGAACTTACCTTGGGAAAAAGGTCTGCTGGTGACATTCTTCAAATACCAGGAAAGCGTTCAAGGCCCACCAACCAACCTGGGCCTGCTGTTATTACCAAAAATGGTGTCAACATCAAGTTGGCTCCTGTTGGGTTAAGCAGATCTATTTCAAACAAATCTGGTTGGAATAATAAGAGAAAGAAATATTTTTGGACTGTAGAACTTATTGTCCCCGGAAAAGAAGCTGTGATAAGGGAAGTTTGTGATTCTGACATAATCAAAGATGCTGTCCTGCGTATACTTGCGTTAGAAGGACAGTTCAAAGTTTATTTGAGATGTGAAGATGTTCCAAGCAGAAAGAAAAACGTCATTGAAGTTGATAGTAGTCAGTCACTTGCAAATCAAATTACTGGACATACAGTTTTGGAATATCCGACCCTTATAATAGTCCCCGACTCAATAGGATTACCCAGAGAGTATTCATTAGTGTCACAAGGCTTTACGGGATTGTCAGATTCCGAAGCCGATTCTTCTTCAGATTCAGACTCTTCTACTAGTGATGATACTGAAACAAACTCTGAAGATTCGGAATTGGACTCAGATTCAGACTCAGGTTCAGAATCAGGTTCAGAATCAGGTGCTGGCTCAGACTCAGGCTCAGAAACTGAACCTAAAACTGACCAGTTAGCAGCCATCCAAGAAATAGAATTAACTAAGCCAAGAACTGTGCCATCAATCCCTCATTTAGTACCAGACATTTATGACGATAGTTCCGATTCTGCCCCAGAAGAAGCATCCTCGAAATACGTATAACTATCATTATTTATTATTACTTCGCCCAGGTACCTTATATACTTGAGGCTCTTTTGCATCTCAAAATCATATTATGTTATTATGATACTCTATATAAAACCAATAAATTAAATATAAATAAAGGGTACATCTGAAATCTCAACACTATCTTTTAATAAGTATATCTCTTTTACAGATGTTTTGTAAATTGTCTGTATATCTGAAATGTCTTCACTCAAATCAGACTGAGGTTCAACACATCTTTTATCCAGCTGAATCAGGGCTGTACCATTATTGGTAATATCTTCCAAGACAAGCCCTAATAAATATTGGTAATTAGGTAAATATGCAGGTGGTCGACAGACCAAACTGTCAAATATAATTACATTGCCAACTTTAAGTTCATCAAATTGAATTGGTCTAGAGTGGTCCAGATTTTCGAAAACCAGGGGTGGATCAGCATTTTTCTCTTCTTCCATCGGCTCTGAAATTATTTGAATATCATTTATAATCTCTTTCATCTCTTCAGAAGGCATCCCTATCGACATTGTTTCAATTGGAGGGTGACGGAAAGGGTAACTGGCTACTCTCGTTTTATGATGTTGAGGATCAAGGCATTCTATAGCTGAAAACTTCCAGTTTGGCCAAACTATAGCTCTCCATGCTAACTCATCTGCTTCAGCTTGATCTCTCTTTTGAACCTTCTTTTGTGCCTTTGATAACTTTTGTGGCATAGTAGGTTGAAGACCCTTAGATCTTTTGGGTTCTAAATCATAGCCATCTAGTGCATAATTTTCATCGCCATAATTTGCATCACCACCCTGAAACTGCTCTCGTAGTCTCTTCCGTCTTAAATTTCTTGATTTAGTTGAGACAAGACCTTCTCCAGGAATTCCAATCCGTCGGAGCCTAAATTATTAACACTTGAATACTAACATCACATAAGGAAATACTTACTCTATGAGATCATCCTCATGGATCAAATGCTTTACTTTAGTAGAGCCATTTAGTACTGCCCCCTCATAATAAGCTTTGTAATCTGTAGAATCGCATATTGACCTAATAAATTCATCTATAGATAAATTCCTAGTATTTTTATCTATATATCTCCACTCAGTTTTCTCATTAGATTTTATCTTTATTCGCATTGTAATGTAAATTGATGAAATGATATCTTAAGCCGTATAGTAATAATATTTTGAGTAGTTAGTTAACCAGGCTGCATGAATCGCCATGAACCTTTTATAAATCCCATAGATATGTATTTAAAGAGAAATATCATATATTTAAATATTACTATTAATATATATCTTATCTACAACATAAATAACTGTAGAATAACTATAAATCCAATGAATTTAGCAAGGGTTTTATTCAGGGATTGATGATACAGGTTCGGGGTAACAGTCTAGTATTTTAGCGATTTGTTCATCAGTAAGTTGTGCCATTTCTTTGAAAGTCAAACTGTCACAAATATTTGAAATCCATTTCATTCTAGTAGTAATAGTAACTTTATCATATCCAAGTTTACCATCCTCACTAGTTGTTTTCTTACGTAGCAACTGTCGTAGTTTTCCAATTCTGTCAATAGCTTCTTCAGCATGTAATTCATCCACCTTATTTTCAATCTCCTGTCTAATTCGCCTCGATAACCTTGGAGCATTTCCACCAGTGGAGAACATAATTTGGAGTGGACCTCGTTCAATCATAGAACCAAAATAGAAATCGCACTCATCCGGAATGTCGGCAACATTTACTGGTATTTTACGAGCTTTGCATTCAACATAAATCTCATGAGACAACTGTCTATCATCAATGGCAGAAAAAACCATGTCATATTCATCTTTAAAGTCATTTTCTAAATCTATGTCTCGCTTGTAAAAATGAGCAATCTTATTATTCTTGGCCAGTTCTTCAACCTCTTCAGAAAAAGAGGATGAAATAACCGTGACTTTGGCGCCTGCTTTAAGTGCAGCCTGGATCCTTCCAGTTGCAACTTCTCCAGCACCAACAACTAATACATTTTTATCCTTCAATTGCCATCCAATAATCAACATGTTTTTCAAAGGAAATGTAAATGACTAAATCGAAGATCATGAATATTTATACGATGCTTTATGCAGTATTAGGGCATATATCTATTTGGAGAGTCAGAGCTTAAGCCTAAAAGCGATAAGTACGATAAGATAAGCAACCACGATTAAAATGATAAATAAAATGTATATTCATACCTGTTTCATAAGTTATATAAAATGTAGAAAGAAATCAAATATAAGATTTTTTTTCCTTATTCAAAAAAGTACAAAGGTTATCCACCAATGCACAAATATATAAAAAATTTAAAATGAAAGTTTTGAGGTTTATAAATGAGAAAAGCAAACAAACAAGAGGGATTTTTTTTTTTTTTTTTTTTAGTTTTGCAAGCATTTAAGCAGCTCTACCAGAAACACCAGCTTCACCAGTTCTAGTGGCTTGCTCACCAGCACGAACAATTCGTTCCCCACTAGTACTAGTAACCAAATTGACATCCTTCTTTTCAGTTTGAGCCTTCTTCCAAACTTCAACTTCACAACCACCTCTGATAACAGCAACTCTCATAGTAGCCAAAAGGTTGTGGGCAGCGTTAGAGTGCTTGTAGACACCACCGTTGAAAACAGCGGTACCGTCCTTTCCAATAGCCGAAGAAATGAGAGCACGACCACCAGGGTGTTTCTCAACAAAATCAGTAATGTCATGGACAATTCCGGAGATAAGAACAAGAGCCTTACCCTCAGAGCATTGAGTCTTGAAGTCATCAAACTCAATAATGGGTAATTGCTCAATGGGGACACCCCAGTTAAGTCTAGCTCTCCATCTGTCAAGCTTCTTTTGCTTTTGTTGAACAAGACCTTGCTCAATAGCGTTTTGGGAGAATCTTTGCAAGTTAGAAGCAAGACCAAGTTGCTTCATGGTCCAAATAAAAACCTTAGTAGGATCGAATTGGTACCACTTAAGAGCGTTTCTGTAGTCACTAGGGAACTCGTGGTGAAAGTTGTGGTAACCCTCACCGAAAGTAACAAAAGCAGTAAGAACGTGATCTCGAGGGGTTCGTCGGTCATCAAAAGGTTGTTCACCAATCCAGTGAGCTAATGAGTTAACACAGAAAGTAGATTGATGGACAACAAACAATCTGAGAACACCCGCATATAACAAACCTCCCTTCCAGTCACCCCAGAAGTAACCGCAGACAGCCATAGGGAACAAGTAAGCCATTCCAAACAAAAAGAACATGTAGTGCTTGTGTTGGAACTTGACAAGAGGATCAGAAATCAAATCAGAGATATCAGTTCTTCCCTTCAACTTAGGGTTTTGCAAAAACATCATCCATCCCATGTGAGAGAATAAGAATCCTCTTCTAGCATCATAAGGATCCTTCTCAGTGTCAGTGAATCTGTGATGAGTTCTGTGACCGTTAGACCACCATTTAATAGAACCCTCACCAGCACCAGAACCAACAAGCATCAAATAAATTTGTAAAGGCAAAGATGCAGAATATGATCTATGAGACCACAATCTATGGTAACCGGCAGTAATACCCATACCAGTCATAACATAGTAGACAAATGCAAAAACGAAAGTCTTAAATT
The DNA here is from genome assembly GCA_030572735.1 of Sugiyamaella mastotermitis. Lineage (NCBI taxonomy): Eukaryota > Fungi > Ascomycota > Dipodascomycetes > Dipodascales > Trichomonascaceae > Sugiyamaella > Sugiyamaella mastotermitis. The sequence goes on from JAJMBN010000036.1 coordinate 41,084, forward strand.
GGAGTTGAACAAAAGGAACACACATAAAACCAATCAAGGGATAGATGAAAATTAAAGTGGTATTAATCCAGTTAATATGTTGATACCAGTTTGTCAAAGTGAAAGGTTTTTCAGAAATGTGGACTTTAACCTTTTCTTCTAATTGTTGAGACTTAGAACCTCCCCTGTTAATATTGACAGCCTTTCTGGATTCAATTCCTGAAGCAATAGCTTCGACTTCATCGATGTTGACAGCTTCTAAAGGAGCAGGAGCAGGAGCAGACATGATTTATATATATTATAATATAACAAAAATAAATCTGTTTGATCCTTGGACTTTTATGGAGAACAAGTAATGATAGAAGAAAAAAAAATTAAATGACGTCTTATAATCTGCTTTTATATAAATGGGCCAACTTATGTACTATGTTGGAGGCAACAGGAAAAAAAACCTAGAGCCCAGGCAGAAGATACCCTTTTCTCCGAACCTGAATATCAATTAACATGTCTGATAGAGCTATAAGAACTGCTGTAAAAAAGTAATAAAAAAAAAAAAAAAAAGCAATGCTCATCTACCGTTAACGTGGTGACATGTTTCTGATGTGCGACAAAACCGACCGAAGGCTGCTGAAATGTTGGGAACTCCCCAACAATAAGAACTAAGCTCTAGTGAGGCGAAAATAAATATAAGCCGCTAAATTATAGTGGGAAGCTACTTACCGAGGTAGACTCCTAGCCCATATTGATATACAGCCGTATGCTTGTCCCCAAAAACTCTAGTGCTTCGGGAGATTCAGGATCTGATCCAACAGAACGGTAGAATTTCAGCCCGCCTAATCTATATATACCACCACCCAGTTGGGGGCTGCCACCAGTTATTAATCTTGAATATCCGATGGATAATGATGATGATTATGATGATGATGATGATGATGATGATGAGCCCACTATATGCGAGCTCTCATTAAAAATGCACTATCGGTAAATGTCAATAGCCTGATTCTATTAATAACGGTTATAACTGTCGTACCTGCTCGTTAAACTTTTCATTTCGGTTTCCGTCCATGCGGTTCCTATAGCAATTCTAAGGTGATAATATTTTTTATTTTTACTGTTGACAGCTGTGTCGAGACAGGCCAAGCGCTTGTTTTTTTTCCCAACAGCGTCTGACACTGCACTCTCCTGTAGTTTGGTGCTCTGAGTTAAGTAACTGTAGCATCACTAAAATAAGCCCCTATACAGTATTTGGTTAGTTTTCCTATATTAAGACGTTGTTCAAAATTTCTTTACTTTTGTTCTCACATTTTCAATTCTTGTTTACATGTATAGAATTAGGAAATTAATTATTCTTTCTATTATGACCGAGGTTATATTGAACGATAAATTGCCGTTAAGATAGTCACTATTATTTAACAGATATAATTTTTCAAGACGGCTCATTTTCAAATACGTAACGGCCCGGCTCGGTCATATCAACTTTAGTTACAGTAAGTAAGCCTCGATTGAGGCTAGGGTATTTGATAAGCCGATATAATAATATTTTTAGAATTTAATTTTATAGCAGAATGAACACAGCCGTATGAGATCACATCATGCTGCTCTTGAAGTGAATAATGCTGCGGACTAACATTTATAGTAACTAGTTAACTTAACAGTAAAGAGCTACATAAAAATATCTCTACTTAAAAATATCGGAGTTAGCTGTTTGTCAACCTGGAATACTTTATTGTGAATAATGGACATAAGACAGTTATTGGGACAACAAGTCCATGTCAAATATCTTCAGCAAGTATTTAAGGAATATTCACCTTATGACAAACAAGTGGATTTAGTGCAACAGTTAGATGCGAACACTGAGAATTTTTACTATAAGCTTACAGTTCTCAAACAGTTTATCCGCCATATTGAAAAACAATCCATTGAATTAAACGAATCTGTATCGGAACAATATGCATTACTTCTGTATTCTCCACAGGGATCAAAGGAGGAACAGATTCAACAACCAGACGATTATGTTTCCGAGAATATAGTCCACTATAATGTTACTGACGACATTTCTATTCATTTACATGAAGATCCATCCATCATTGCTCGAAATGGATCAACTGGCCAGCGGACATGGGAAGCTGCCCTAGCTTTAAGTGACTATTTAGTAAATGCGGATATTAGTCCCAACAATCAATTATTTGACTGTGTCGAATTAGGCGCAGGGACTGGACTGGTGGGAATTTTAGTTTCAAAATTACCATGGGCTGGCGGAGTTGTTCTAACCGATGGTGATAAAAATGTAGTCCGCACAATTGCGACTAATATTAGATTGAATGATTCCAACAAAAGTACCACCAAGACAAAGTTTATACGTGCTCAAAAGTTATGGTGGGGACAGGATTATGTTTTTAAAGTACATGCAAATGACCGACAGATTATCTTAGCAGCAGATGTCACCTATGATGACCAACTTTTTGACAGTCTTATCAAAACTATAACCGAGTTCTTAGATATTGATAATACCGAATATGCAATAGTTTCTGCTACTATTCGGTCCCAACAAACATTTGACAAATTCAGCCATCTTTGTATAGATTATAAATTGAATGTTGAAGAGGTTAAACGATATACAAAACCGTTCCCATCTCAACATTTCTTTATTCCTCCGGAATCTCCAGATATTGTCATTATTAAATTAACTAAATTAGAAATTTGATATAAATATTTGATTGATTTTCTATCTAATGGCTACTCTGTTGCAGTGGATTCCCATTCTTTCCTGGCCTTTGCATCCATCACTTCAGGATCAGCTCGAACGTCCATTTTGAACATATGCTCAGATAGTCTTTGTTTAACAACATCCCGCTCGTTTACATATGGGCTATATTCAAAAGCAAGCATATTTGTTGCTTCAGTTGATAAATTTTTGGTAAGGTTATCAAGATTCTTCAAAGCTTTATTAAGCCCCGCATTACTAGGTACGATTGGTTCAAATAAAGGAGCAATTTGATTAATTCCAACAAATAAATTAATCACCATTCTTCTCATTAGGGTTATAGCTTGAAATTGTAATAAATGAATGCCTGGTAAAATGTATAACATATTGGTTGTGGACCTTGTGATAAGAGTGACCTCAACCAACAATGCAAATGCCAGAATGTAATAACGCCAATGTTGGCCCGCTTTCCCTACACCAAAGAAATTCAGACCAACAAGGGAAATAAAAGAGCCTCCATAAAATGACACTAGACTACTTCTTAAACCTAAGTTGACCATTTCAGCTCTGCTGAGTTGGCCCAGTACATATTCTCCAGTGGCAGGATCTAATACCTTCTTTTGATTAACCCACACCATTACTTGCTCTCCAAATCTATCATAACCAAACCTAGAAGCCTTGTTAGATAGAACTTCATAAGCGCTTTTAATTCTCATCCAGAATTCATCTGAGCCTGCCTTGTCTGGATGATATTGCACACTTAACTTTCGATATTGTGCTTTAAGTTGTTGACTAGTGGCACTGGGATCTAGCCTTAGTAAAGAATACAATCCGTTGAGTTTTCCTGTATTGAAGTTACCTTCATTCACAACTGATACGTATGCATCTACTGTTGAATAGATGATATATGCTAAGATGACCAAAGTAAATATGATCTTTCGATCTCTTTGATATTTAGAATTGCCTCGTATATACGATCTTCGAGTCACAGTGTAATATCCATTTTGAATCACTGTAGTTACAAATCCCGGTATGAAAAACCATCCTAATGTACTTAGAACGCCTTTCGATGACATTTTATAAGTCACTTTTGAGCCAGTCTATATTTTAGATTCAATAGATAATGTCGATCGCTTTATCCTGACAGTTGTCATAGATCTGCTTACATGTAAACATAGGTTTATATATATATATAACTTGACGTTAAGTTATATACATACATGTATACATGCATGTATCCACTAATAGATCATGTGATACCCTAGCCCTTGGATTTTGAAACACATCCAAACGGACTATTTCATGATATTAGAAGCGATCTTATAATATCCGTATCTATCATGGGTGGTCAAGCCGATCAGGAAGTTGATACGTCTGAGGCTTCTAAAAGTAAAGTTAATATTAATGATATTGTTTCTGATGTTTCGCCTTCAGTTGATACAGCTGTTAATGGAGACGAGAGTCAGGGGTTGGAAGACACTGAACAAACCAACAAGAACGAACCAATATATCAGCCGGAAGAAAAGGGCACATCTATCAATGGTCATATTATAGAGGATGCAGCAGATTCTGGTAGTTTTTTAGTGAGTGAGGATATAAAGAAGGAGCATGTACTTGACGAAGGTGATGATGATTTAGAACATGATACTGAACCGGGGACTAAAACTCAGACGCAAATTCAAGCTGAAGATCAGGATAAGGATGAAATCGAAAGCATAGATGGAGAACAAGAAGAGGAAGGAGAAGGAGAAGATTTTGGTGACTTTGATGAAGGCGATGATTTTGATGATGATGATTTTGGAGACTTTGACGAAGAGCCCGCTTCGCAATCGGCAGTTGAAGCACCAATGGCTTCAGTGGCAACAGTGATTCCTGCTTTATCAGAAAAGGATTTTGAAAATTCAGCTCAATTGCAAGCGTCAGTCACAGATATTCTCAAAAACATCACTGGGCAGTTACCTGATAATAACAATGACGATAAAGTAAGCCAAGCCAATGAAGATGATAGTCCCGAATCGTATTTTTCGGAACGAAGTGCCTCACTTTGGGCACAACTAGTTGTGGAATCTCCACATGTAAATTTAGTAGATTGGAAGAAATCGTCAATTAGGAGGTTGCTATTAATATCTCTAGGAATCCCATTGGATCTAGACGAAATTCTACCAAAGAAGAATACAAAGAGATTGGTACTACCAAATACTGGAAGAAAGTCGGAGGATTCGCGTTCCTCAGACGGTTCAAAATCACCCAAACCAAAAGGTAAAAAGTCAGATAAAATCGTCGATGAGCTTTCAAGAGATACAAACGAAAACTTGCCGATATTACGGCAGTATGCAAATGTTAGTGCAGAAGCATTAGAAGGAATGGAACCTGATGAACTTGTATCATATGTTGATAAGCTAAAAAGTATCAAAAAAGATGCTGAGCAGCTGCTAAAACGATGGGAAGAGGTTAAAGTATCTGCAGAAAAGGATAAAGAAGCATTTGAAGGAGTCATTGAAAGTTTGGTTGAGTACGCTCACCGGCTCAAAAGAAGAACCAAGAAATAGTTCTGATTATTTATTAGAATGATTTTAATAGTCATAGAAGAAAAAAAAAAAGTGATTGAAAAACAAAAGATTATATATTTATAAATAAAATCATGCATAAAAATACAAATCCATTTGGATCATTCTATATTTCACCTAGGATAACCGATCGGTCGGAAGATCCAGATGCAATAATGGATTCAAGAGGAGAAAACGAGACATCATTGACACTACCAATATGGCCAGGTAACTTATATAATATATGTCGTGATTGAACGTTCCATACAACCACAGTATTATCCGAAGAACCAGCAGCAATCTTAGATCCATCTTTAGACCATGCTACTCTAAGTAAATTTTGTTCAATACCATGCGAGCTTCCATCATAAATTTGAATAGCTCTATTTTCGGGTGCGAATGGTCGTATATCCCATGTACGGACAGTGCTATCCATAGCATTAGATAAAAGAACTTGGTCATCTGGGGAAACTGCTAAACCTGTCACGGTTTGCTCAGCAGAATGACCGGGAAGCGTATATACAGGACTATCAAACTTTCGAGGATCCCATACTGATATAGATCCTTCAATACCAGATGAAAAGACTTGAGAACCTACGGAATCTACTGCAACACTCGTTATTGGGAATTCGGTCTTGTAATAATTTATATAGTCTCTTTCTCGAGGGTCCCAAATACATACAGTCCCATCATCACTTCCAGATATGATTAACTCTAAACCTCGTCGAACAACCGCTAATGAATTTATCATATCTTCATGACCCACTAATTTTCGAATTCTTTGACCAGATTGAACATCCCAGATCCCTAATGTTAGATCAGTAGATGCACTGAATACTTGTCGCGAGTCTCTTGACCATTCCACGTCTAGAATAGCACCTTTATGTCCCAATATTAACCCAAAGTTATCATTATCATTATAAACATTCCATAATAAAATCGATTTATCTGCACCAGCAGATGCAAGATATTGGCCTGAAGTATCAAATGTTACTGATAAAACTTCTGCTTGATGTCCACTTAATTGTAAATTTGGAGAACTTAACCCAGATTTTCGACCCAAAACTTGTCCTACAGCACTGGAAGAAGTAGACCCCGTAATAACAGACTCACCAGGACCCGAGACCCTCTGCCGTTTTATAAGTGACATTGGTAGGAATATGGTTAATTCTTTAGTCTGTGATTGTAGAAGTTATATGAGAGGTGTGAAATTTCCAAACATTGATTAAGTACCCTTGACCAACTACCAACATGAAAGCGCAGTTACTTGCTGTACGTATACGTACGAGGATTGTTAAATTGACAATGATATTACCAAGACGGAGATAATATATATATATATATATAAACCAATCCAATTAATTAGAACTATAAATATATATATCAATATTCTACATGGATTAACTCAAATTCATTACAAGGTGTCGTTAGCATTCTCGTAGTCGTCAGTTAAGCCAACTCTCATGTTTTCAGGGGCCTCAACAGAAGGAATAAACTCCAAAATGACGTAAAGGACTCCAATTATAGCAATAGCAGATCCAGCAATAACTCTAATGGTGTGACCTCCAGAAACAAGAGCTCCAATAAAGATGTAGACTAGGATGTTAGAAGACGTAAAAACTCTACTACTAATTTATGAACTTGTATACTTACAAACACCTCTACCAAGGAAGGAAAATAAGAAAGATGCATATTTGGAAGTTTGGGGAGGAATTTGAAATTCTATAAAAATTAGTTTAAATTTCAATTGCTTAACTTTAAACCGGCAACCAAAACTCACCTAAAAGTCCAAGACCCAATCCAAAAAGAACGAGATAAATAGCAATAATAATCTAAAATATTAGGAATCAATTAAACTTCATAAAAGAAAAAAAGTACCGAGACATACAGAGTGGCTAATTGTTAGATTTTATTAAACCCTTGAGGACCAATGCCAAATACTTACATGCTCAAGTGGGTGAATTCGGCAACTCCTCCAAATGCAGTGAGGCCAGCAACAGCCAAGTTAGAGATTCGGAACAAATTGCTAAAGTCGGTACCTCCAAGAAAACTCATTGTTTCTATAATTTATAATCGAATGGATTTTTGTAAAGTTGAATAAATCAGGTATAGTAAAGACAAGCAGATTTAATATTAGAAATGGTGTGGCGGGATTTATAGGTTAGGCTGCGCCCTTTTCCTGATATCGATCATAGACTCGATAAGGACATGTGGATAAAAAAATATAAGTTACAGTGATTTGGTTGCTACCTGGTGATTACGCTGGGAACAAGCAATAAAACAATATATATATATATATATATTTAATATAGAAATAGGAACATTTACTACAAAATCCAATAGACTTAAAGACAAATAAAAATATAAAACGAAAAAAAAGCGAGAAACCAATATGAAAATACTAGATCTTACTTAGATTCAGGTTCCTCAGACTCAGGCTTTGACTCGTCAGCAGGAGCTTCAGGAGCAACCTCAGACATATCACCAGTCCACAAAGTAAGGTTGTCCTTGAGCAATTGCATAATCAAAGTAGAATCCTTGTAGCTCTCTTCAGATAAAGTATCTAATTCAGCAATTGCATCATCAAAAGCCAACTTGGCCAAGTGACAAGCTCTGTCAGGAGAGTTGAGGATCTCGTAGTAGAAGACACTGAAATTAAGAGCCAAACCGAGTCTAATGGGGTGGGTAGGAGCCAATTCAACACCAGCAATCTCAGAAGCAGATTGATAAGACTTTAATGACTTATCGGCAGCTTCCTTTCGTTTGTCACCAACAGCAAACTCGGCCAAGTATCTATAGTAATCACCTTGCATCTTGTAGTAGAAAACCTTGGACTCGCCAGATTGAGCTGAAGGGATCAAGTACTTGTCAAGAACCTCGAGGATATCCTCACAGATCTTGGCTAATTCAAGTTCGATCTTTTGTCTGTACTCCTTGATCAAACCAACTTGAACTTCGTTGCCTTTACTTTCTTCCTTTTGTTCAATAGATGAAACAATTCTCCATGATGCTCTTCTAGCACCAATGACATTCTTGTAAGCAACTGATAATAAATTTCGTTCTTCGACGTGAAGTTCTTCTCCAAGAGCAGTGACTTGCTTCATGCTCTCAACCATTTCTTCATAACGTTCAGCTTGCTCAGCCAACTTGGCGAGGTAAACGGAATCTTCACGAGAGGTGGACATCTAATTGTTAGTGTCTTTCTTATTTAATAAGATTTGTGTTTGGTCTGTCTGTCTTTTTTTTTTTTTTTTTTTTTTATTATTTTTTTTTATTTTGTTTTGTTTATAGTTGTAGTTTTGGTTTTGGTTTTGACTTTGGTTTGGCTTTGGTTTTGGCTTTGGTTTTGGCTTTGGTTTTGGCTTTGGTTTTGGCTTTGGTTTTGGCTTTGGTTTTGGCTTTGGTTTTGGCTTTGGTTTTGGCTTTAGTTTTGGTTCTGGTTTTCTCGAACTTAAATACCACGTAATTCGTCTCATCAAAACAACGCTTTCTAATAAATTATTTCTTGTGTAGAATAAAAACTGCCCAAGAAATTATACCTACCATTATTATAGTATTATCGCTGTTTCTTTGCCCCTATTTCTGAGTTTTCTAAAGATAACAAAATAAATTGCAAAGGAATTACAAGCCCCGATCACATCAGTTTTAAAAACAGCAAAGAAACATAACTTCGAATGTAAAGTCACCAACTTGAGATTTATCGAAAAATTTACTATAAACAAGGAGTAAACCACCTTATTCAAATATATCATTCAAAAAATCCACCGCGATTAGGCCAAACTTTGTCAATTGTCATGATGACCCCTAAATAAAGAAATTTTGAAAACCAGAAAAACCAAATCACAACAATTCCTTGATCTAAACCAGGATTAATTACTTACTTTGATAATCTATTCAGATAAAAAAAGAACTCTTAAACAACAAAGATTTCAAACGAAGCGAAAAAAAAAATAATTGGTTTAGTAGACAAATAGTATCGATCCACTAACTAAATAACAAAAGCGTTCAAAACAAAAAGTAGATGGCGCGAGTAAAGGTAGGAGATTAAGAACTTTAACGAATGGGTAACTGTTACACCACTAAAGGAGGGGGGGACACTCCGGACTTGGAGGGCTCACCAGCAATATTCCCTAACTAAGCTATGTAGTAGTGTATACATGAGCAGTTCTAGTTATACGCCATTTCATCTACCTGTCAGCTTTAAAATTGCCGTTCCCAGTGGGCTGGGCCAGCTGAACTGCGATCAACCGTGTCTACCCACACCGACGCCATGGGGCAGATAGAATCTTTCTTTCTTGCTTTTGTTAGGTTAATTTTAACATTCTAGCACTATGCTAACTAAGGTTGCTACAAGTACTTTAGTATTATTATTATTATTATTTTTTTTTTTTTTATTTATTTTTGTTTTGTTTTGGTTCATTGGGCCGGGGATAGAGGTGGCTGTTTAGAATAGATACTGAAGACAGTGAAGAATCTAATGGAATCAAATGTAAAAGCAGGGTTACTAACTATCTAATGAGTAAGGGGTAATTTACAAATATATAATAGTTATGATCATAAGAAGTGGTTGTTTTTAATCTTCTATGAATCAATGCTGTTTTTATCCTATCCTTTTCGATATAAAGTTTGTAGTATAAAGAGTTTCTGGTAATATGCTTGTAAATCGTAACGGTTTATAGTTTACGTTGCTTAAGTTAAGCTTCAGCAACTTTGTTCATCAGTTAACTAAGTTAACACTGTTTTATCAGGTACCTGGGTATAATGTAGGCTAGGTGCATATAAAATAGGTATTTGAAGCATGTCCTACAACGAGGCATTATACAACAAAAATATGAATCGTTTCATCATTAAATAGGTTGTATATAAATAGATAAATAGATAGTAGTGTCATTGTAAAACACTAGTTAAACAACAAAGATAAAAAAAAAAAAAGAAAGAAAAACTGGGGCTATCATCTCTCATTACATTTTATGGGTACTGAACTATTGCTTGACTGACTGCTGCTGTTGCTGCTGCTTTTGTAACTGTTGTTGCTGTTGTTGTCGCAATAACGCCTGTTGAACTAATAATGCATTAGAAGAATTAGTTCCTCCAATTCCTGCAACTGATCTCATCTGTTGTTGTAATTGAGATGCAGTTTGTCGATGTAGATTGGAATTAGCTGCTTGGTTGGTTTGGCTTTGTTGAAGCTGTTGCTGCTGTCGCTGCTGTAATGCCATAAGCTGCCTTTGTCGTAACAATAATGCTTGTTTAGATTGAAGCTGTTGTTGCGCAGATAAATTATTGGTAGGATTGATGTATACTCTTGGAGGTCTAGCATATTGAGCCCTAGAAATTGTATCAAATACAATGGCTCGTCCCAATATAGCACCAGTACTAGCCATGACAGCATTGACAGAGCTAGCGGGACTATCAGTAGTACCAGAACCAGATGCTGCTGTATTTGTAGTTAAAGGTGGCACAGTAGTAATAGATCCAATAATCGTTTCTCTTAATCGGAAAAATTCATTGCGAATCCGTGTAGGCAGTATTACTTTACGCTCCAAAGGCACTGGATATGCTCGTACAACACCGGCCATAACTTGCTCAAACTCCTCTTCTTCATTTAAAGGGGTATCATCCATCAGAGCCTCATTATCTAAATCCAATTGCTGTTGAGTGGAAATGGATGCTAATTTGACTTGATTCCGTTTCTGGTATGCTGCTAAAAGAACATCATATGGCTGCGATCTTCCTTGTACCGCACGTTTGGCCCCCATTGAATGAGTCTTACAAGTTAAAGATCTAGCACATAATCCACCATTAGGTAAAGGCACACCACATTGTCTTTCGACATCGACTCTGGTTTCTTTTGGCTTTGGTGGTTGCTTTTTAGCTTTTTCTTTTTTAGGCTTTTTTTGTTTTGTTTCTGGTGTAGCAGACTGGATCTTATCTACTGAACTTGAGTCTTTAGTTTCTGACTTTTTAGGAATTTTAGGAGCTTTAGGTTTTGTTTCTTTTCTAGTCTTCTTTGGTATTGATTCTTGATCACCATCTACTTTTCTCTTGGGCCGGCCTTTTTTATTTCCTTGGACTGGTCCTCCACCAGAACTGCTACCTGCTCCTGGAGCATTCTTCTTACCAGTAGCTTTATTAGCCATGGCTTTTTTTTCTTTTATTTCAAATAAGCAATATTAAAATTTCGCTCCTTAATAGTTGTATAATTCCGCAAAAACTTGCTGTTGTCTTATAATCATATTCACAATCAACAAATCCCCTAATGCAATTCTATTTCCTCGCATCAACCTTTTAGTTTGAAACAAAATAAATCAATATTTGAAGCAATTCGTTCTTGTAAATATCGCGTCCCGCAATCGTCGTCGTCTATGATGCGTCTCTACCTAACAGGAGATGCTCGTTTCAATTTGAATGAAATCTCCTAAGAAACCCTGTTGTTTCCACAACAACCTGTGAAAAGAAAAAGACACTAGATTAGCCGATTTATCTGTTAAAAAAAAACTAGCAGTATTATTACATTAAGTTACCGGTTGTTTGACGTATTACCCGGCTTTGACTCCGAACCTCAGTTGGCTAAACCAAATAGTCTCTATTAAGCCTAAATTAGCTTAGATCAATAAAGTATAACAGAAACCTATCAAACAGGGGCCCTTAATTGGAATTTTTTTTTCTAAAAATATGCTAGCAAAATCCATCAATTGAACCGCCTCTAACGGAGTAATCGCTTGATAATCAGGTCATGTTATCAATACTCAATGTTGACTGGGTAACAAACCACACAAATCAGCATCGACGTGCAGTTGCTGCCTACATATTTCTGTGCAGTTTCAGCAAATCCGGAGACTTTTAACTCAGTTAACTTAAGTTCACGCTTTGTGGAATTGTAGTTCCCGGTAACAAGTTACTGCACATGTAATTTGCCAAAGCCTTAAGTTACACCAAGCAAGCCAGCTAGCTAACTTTGATGGCTAAGGCTGCTTAGACGTGCGTATACCCCCATACCCAAAACCATATGACCAGACCGTTCCGGCGTAAAGGTATGGCCACTGGATTATCAGTTTGGTTGTATATATATATATATATATATGTATAAGGCCACACTTTGTAGACGAAACTTATTTTTCTAGCCACTAAAACTTTATATTATCAACAACATCATCGTTTAAACGATTACCACTACTGAGTCTGGTTTTTATTGCATTAACTAATCAATTTCCATTTTAAAAATGTCTCTTACTCCTTTACGACGTGCCATTGCTGGTCCTTCTGCTAGACTTCCCTTTGTTTCTGTTCGAAGATATACTGAGGGTGCTGTTGGTGGACACCGTGCTGAACAAAGCAAGGATGCTTTCAACGTAAGTTTATCTTATAATAATTGAATCTAATTGTTTAGTTATTAATATATTTAGAAAAGAGAAAAGGCCAACGAGGATTACTATGTTAAGCAACACGAAGCTGAACAATTGAAGAAGCTCAGAGAACAACTGTAAGTTGAATATTGAAGGTTCATAATTTTAATTATAAGACTAACAACTAGTGCTGCTAAGGAAAAGGAGATTGAACAACTTAAGAAGGAATCTTCTAAATAAGTCAATATTATATGCCCATTGAATTATATAGGTACGAAGATATTAGTTAATAAAAACTTTTCATTATGTTTTTTAAACTATAATACATAAACTTAGATAGAAAGATAACCGCTCCCCCCCTCTCCAATATTGTTATTTGTTATAACCAATTGAAATAGAATCTATAATTAATTGTCAATTTCCATATTTTCATCAACAGTAACAAACATATCATCAGTTAAATCAGAAGCTTGAACAATTTGGAAACTAATACCAGTGGATTTCTTCTCCTTGGACAAATTAAGTAATTGAGTGATTTCCTCATTATTGATCTCATATTTACTGTGAATCCATGATGGGGGAGCAACTCTGTTACCTCCAGTAAGTCTGATAGATTCAGCAAATCCAGATTGAGATTGAACAGCAGGGACTAATACAACTGTACAGCCTTCTCTAGCAATTGGTACCTTCTTGCCACTCTTAGCAGCCCGAGCAGAAGACACTGCTCCATTCTGGAATGCATTAATAGGAATAAACTCAACAACTTCAATAGGATGAGCAACTAATAAGTGATGTTGGACCAATTCATTAAGACCAAGACGAGCATTCTTAAACTCATCATCATCTTCAGCAACATAAGACAACTTGAATGGGTAAACAGAAGTCAAAGAATCAGACTTGGCCAAGAAAGTCTTAGCGGCATTAAGACGTAAACCATAAGTAACAGTATAATCTCTGCTGAAAATAGTAGGTTTGTAAGGAGCAGAAGTACTAGGATCAAAGATAGTCTTATGTTTTAAAACACCCTTGGCACCATCAGTAGAAGCCATTTTAATATCAACTAACCAAGTTTCTCCACCAATAACCTGGAAATCATCACCAGGTCGAACTTCTTCCCATTCATTGTTTTCATTACTATCATTAGAAGAGGCAATAGAAGCCTTTGATGCTGATAATGCTAGATGTTCTTCTTCTTCTTCATCCCAAACAACACCTTTAAAATCATATTCTTGTACAGTACCAGATTGACCAGACAAAAATCTTCTTATTCGTCGTACTCGGCTACCAGGAACAACCTTGACTCTGAAAGTAGATGCAATAGATTCAACCACTCGTCGAATTCTGGATCCAGTAACTGGTCCTTGGTTAGCGATTAATGGATGATTATTAGTATTGAGAGACAAGCTAAGCAAAGAAACAACAGCTTCATTAGCCAAGTATGCAGCAATCATGGCATCTGCTTCACCTCCCATTAATGGTTGAGTAGGTTGATCTTCCCATACAACAGTACTGTGTGAAACTTGAGCAGTATATCCATCAATATGAACTCCTAAAGATATCTTGATAATATCTCCAGGGTTGACATAACCAGCTTGGAAAGTATCTGTCTCTTCAGGTGAAACACCACCATCAAAAGCTCCTTTTTCGATCTGAACTGGTAAAGCAATACCCTTTTCTCGGACATTTCTCTTATATGCGGTAGAAGTAGCTCTTTGTAAAAAGGAATCTCCAAGTCTACATAAATCTCCAATAGTCTTTGATTGAATATCATCTTGTCGAAGAAGGGCCATAATATAGGCCATACAAGTCTGAGCAATTTGGCCTGCTAACCGGTATTTTAACACGGTAGCTTCTACAAGCTCATTCTTATTATCTATAAGTTGCTTTTGTTCGGAACTCAGTTGAATTTCCATTTTGTTTTTGTTTTTTTTTTTTTAGATTCTATAATGAACAAAAGGTCAACGGATCACAAATAAAAAAAAAAAAAAAAAAAAAAAAAAAATTATATTCAGGCCCCGATTTTTTTCAGGTAAAGGGTTCATATCAGTCAGCCGTTCGAAGTATTCCTAACCCTTTATACAACTGATGAATCTTCATGCTTATCATGGCCATTTCATCGTGCAATGGAGAAGTAACAGATTACACAATTATTAACTTAACTTTACTGGTTAAACATAGAAAGAGAATGCAAGGTCTAGCAGATGTCTATTTTAAATAGAAACGTCTTCAATGTACAGTGTCGTACAATAAAATAATATTAACTTGTAAAGATGATCGGTCAAACGTTCCACACCATTACCATTCAACACAAATTCAGGTTTTATTATTAACAATTACCAGTAACTTGATTTAAGTCACAGCACAGTTGATCTACTACAGTATCTCCACTTGTATGTTTGTATAGTATTGCAGCAACTTCATGGCTTTCATTTTCAGATTTCACCCGACATATTCAAGGTTCCTAAAATACTGAGCCTGAGGAGCTTGTATAGCTTTGTTCTTGGTAGAGCGCGCTATTTAAAGTTGATCATATGGTTCCCCAACCCACTATTTCAACCACTAAGAATTAAGGGATTTCTTATCAGTGATAACGGTTCTTAACAATATATGCACAAGAATATGGACCGCCTGTCATGAAATGCACTTTAACTGTGCTGACGAGGTTTATCTGACTTACCATCTTGACCGATTGGTTATAAATACTGGGTTACATGCCCTTTTAAGATATCTTGTTATCTTTGAGAAAAAGAAAACCTGATATATATCAAAATTTGGAGAACTTAATACTTTAAATAACCTGATGGTTGAATTACTTTAGCTCGTAAAAAAAAAAACAGTGCAATACGATACATCAATGGGGGCTTTGTTATATCGAGCCAATGAGTCAGATATTGACAACAACGAGGAAGATTCAGTACATCGTGAGTCAGATACGATATTATTAGAGAAACTACACACTTTAAAAGATATTATTAAAAATCTCAAACATGAACCAGAAGTCGCACTATCTGAAGAGTTGAACCAGAATTCATCATACACGTATGATAAATTTTGTAGGGACTTGGATGTAGACGACATCTATACTAAAAGACTTTTGGAACTTTTGATAAAAGAAACTGCCAGTAAACGACAAGAAAATGGTGGCAATCTCTCTGAAGATGATGACAGCAAAGACACAACTTCTTCCATCTCTAATACTAGTTTCACCCCAGTTAACAGCGATAATACTATATCTGTTGCTGTAGATGTTGGTAGTACTACTAGTAGTATTGGAAATAGAAGACGAGTTAGTCATACTTCTGATCAACATGCAACTTTGAAATATCCTAGGTATATGCCTAACTCAGACATTAACGATTTACGATAAACAATCCTTCCTGCTTTTAACTTTCCAGCAGCTGTTTTATACATGTTGCATTTATTTATTCATCTAAAGAAAATGTATGTTCATTATTGATAACATTAATCATATCACGGTTCGTATTAGAATAATTAACTGAATCAGTTCATTAGTAGACTCATTTAAGCAGCCAATCTTCTTTCAGTTGCATTTCTAACGTTCTGTTTCTTAGCAGCAACCTCATCTCGGGAAGCATTGTAATTAACAGTAGTTTGGTTGAAAGGATTCTCCTCACTCTTTTCAAACTCTTTTCTAATCAACTCCTTGTATTGATTTAAACGCAAACCAGGGTGTTCATCCTTGAGTTGAGGCAATCTACGCTCCTCATAAGCGGCAAAAGCAGCCTTGAATCTTCTCTCTGGGTGTCTTTCAACATCCTTGTTACCACCACTATTCTTAGTAAGAGACAACGCATCCAAAGCATCGTCAATACCACTAGCATTTAAGGTAGATTCTTTAGTACCAGATAAGAACTCATCCAAATTACCTTGTCTACGAGCAGCAACCTTTTCTTGACCACGTTGCTTGCTCTTAAGAGGCTTGGAAGGAAGTGCTGCTTCCTCTTGTTCCAAAAGGGCTTCTCTCTCTGCCTTCTTTCTAGCAGCTTCAGCTTTTTTAGCAGCCTCTGCTTCCTTCTTATTAGATCCTTTAGATCCAACAGCCCAGGCAGCATCTTCTTCAGCAGCCAATCTATCCTCTTCTTGCTGTCTCTTCTTATCGGCGGCCTCTGCTTTTCTGGCATTACCTTGAGCCTATAATATTAGAAAACCTCCTAATGAACTCTTTTCAAAACTGCATACCTTCTTAGAATTTTCAAAATTGCCCTTAGTCTTTCCCATGTTGGTTTAATTAAATCTATCAATCGGTTAAAAAAAATAGTCTATTGGATAATTATTAAAGATGACATCAGATGTAAGTCCAAATTTAGTTAAAAGTCAATTCCGGTTTAGGGTATTATTGAGATAAAACGATGTCAACCTTAAGTTCCGCTTTTGTACTATCAAAACTCCATATACATGTATAATACAAAAATGAAATGCCTTTAAATATTTTAAAGCATAAGTCATATCATGTTTATAATCGTAAAAATATAGAACGCGTTGAAAGGGATGAGCGATTAGCCCGTGAAAAGCTTGATCGTGAAATACAGTCAAAACAAGATCAAGAAAGGAGGGAACGCACAAGGGTTCTTAGAAAACAACGAGATCCGGACTATGAAGAGAAAGTGAGTTTATCAAGTGAAATTTCTGAGAGGAAACCTCAGCAAGATTCAAAATTCGATGTACCAGAAGGAATTCGACTTGTAGAAAAAGCTCCTGAACCGTGGTATCTGTCCCGAACCGAACAAAAAAAGACTGAAAAAATCGATAGGAAAGCTAGCTTAGACCCATTGAACCAAATTCAAGCTGCTGTCAAGTTAACTGAAGCCTATGAGTCTAGTGGGGTGAAAGTGTCTGTTAAGAGTAGATCTTCTAAGAGTCATCGATCTAGCAGTCTGACTAAGGATGACATTAGTCCTCATAAAAACAGAAATATAGAGCGTATAAATCATCGAAATCATTACAGTGGAAATCATCACGCTGAAGACTATAAGAAATACAAAGACATTGATAAAGAAGGAGGTGGGAGTCGTTGTAAGCGAGATAGCAGGTCATGCTATAGCAAAGTTCGCGAACTAAGATAATTATAATAGTTTGCTTTATTTATATGCTATATACTATGGTTGGATTATTGTACATTAAAAAAAAAAAAAAAAAAAAAAAAGATATGATAAATTAATAAATATAAATTAAAATTCAATAAGATTTTCCCATTCAGACCAGTTAAAATCATTGGGCCCAATCCATTGTGAAGGATCTAAAGCAACTGAAGAGTTAAGTAATCCATCGAATAAATCGTCAGGAGTTCCTTTAGGAGCAAATTCATTTTGCATATGTGAAGAGTCATTTTCCAACCTATTTAGATTGTTTCGAAATCGTAGAATTATCTCAGAATACCTAGCAGCTAATCGGCTCACTTCTACTTCGGACATGATAACGTTAACAGCAGTCTCGAAAGTATTTAAACAGATAGAATTTGGATTCAAAGATGATATGTCCTGAGCTGCAGCAATTGCAAGTACTATAGCAGCATGGAAGCAGTAGAACATTCCTAATCCACGAATATAAACAGAGAATCCTTGGTATGAATGGTCTTCAGAAAATCGCTTTAGTCTCAAAACAATATTGGTTGCACTATTAATACATTTATCTCTAGATTCACGATGGATATAAAAAAAGGGTCTGTGTAATAATAAAAGGTTCTGGTCTAACAAATTGTGCAAAATATCATATTTCGCAGAAGAAAGTTCAACATATCCTTGGTTAGATTGATAAGGAGTTTCCCAGTCTTTTAAAGTTTCTGAAACAAATTTGTCTAAACCAAGAACTTCATCGTATGTATAAGACCGCTTTGTTCTCATTTGGGAATACATTTTGGTAAATACACGGCCAATAGAAACCTTGGTAACAATAAAAGTCATTTGACTAAGTTCATGTTTACTAACAGGTTCATAAATTCCCGCCTGTAGTCGCTCGTCATTCGTGTTGATTGGCATTCTAAAATTAATACTTTGATCAACTGCTACGGCCGGGCGGCCAAATAAACAAGCTTGAAGATTTTCAAGTAGTAAAACACCTGCCCAACATCTGTGTCGCTCTTCTTGCTCAATAATACCTAGTCCTATATTTTCCAAGTCCTCATTGCATCCAAGTGAAATAGCCATATTTATAACCATTCCAAACATTGGCCAACAAGGTCCATCATCACCTTCTTTGTGTAAAATAGCATCAAGAGTTATTAATAGAGCTTGAATGGTTGTGACAGAATACTTTACTAAAAAGTTATCAGCAACTAGACACTGTAGAGACAATACTCTAAACCTTCTAGCCATTTCATCTGAATTATCTGTTACAAGGAAACTGCATTCTTGTTTTAAAGATTCTAAAGTAGGATCGTTGTCACCTACGTAGGTTAATGCAGAGTCTAGTATAGCCAAAATAAGCGCAATAAATGATAAATCAATGTCGGTAGATGCATTACCTTGGATACAATGTCGGAGATTTTGATACATTTCTTTAACTCTTGGTTCATATATTACATGAAACAAATTCGAGCAAAGAGTAAGATATTGGTTTACCAAATAATCACAAATTTGCAATGGCGGGAGCAATCTAATAAAATTATCTACAGCCGAAGAATTGTTTGCTTGATAATAAAAGAAAGGAAATCCACTAGAAGGCTCCCAGAACCGAATAGAGTCGCTAGAAAATGAACTAGGAACTGTAGATATTGCAATAGATGAAGTAGTCGATTGTGGACTAGTATCATCAGTTTTGAAAGCATCTTTTAATAAACTAAGTTGATCTTCTAAAGCATTCCATTGGAAAGATGGAATAGTAACTTGAGCTTGTGACTCTATTTTATTTGCGTCGATACTATGTCTAATCTCAGGGAGTTCAGCAGAGGTCACCGAGACATTTGAAGCAATCGGGTGGTCATAGTATTCAGGTGATCTATCAGTCAATTGAATGTCAGTATTATTGGTAGATTTATTATGTTTAACTTCTTCTAATAAAGTTTCAATTTGTCGAATATGTTCTTGGATATCATCATACTTATCTTCCGTTATATGCCTGAGGTTATTTGGGGTTATTCCTTTATACTCGCAGCCATTTGCTTCTTTTCGCTTAACACAGGCAGAACAAGGTTTCTTCCGATCACACTTCAATTTTCGTCGTCTACATTCAGTGCAACTTAAAGGTTTTCGAATTCCTCTGGGTTTCTTTTCGCGCTTTTCGTCTCCAGAAGAATGTTTGTTTCGATTAAGCTGATTTGCTTGATTCATTATTATTTGTTTTGTTGGCTTGTTCTCCTCTTTGTGTGTTTGTTTTGCAAGCTCCTTATTATTGGGGAGAAGAATCAGTTATTGATGCAACCCTTCCTGTATATATACTGATTAATCAAAAGTTACTGGCGTGCTGAGACAGTCCTACTTTATTAATTCAGCAGCAGAGGAAAATTAATAATAATAATAATAATAATAATAATAAAAAGAGACACTATTAATACAGCAGTACGTAATGTAATGAGCTGTGCGATCAATTGTAACTTTACAGAACCTGTCAGCAGTCGCAGATTGTAAAAATAAATTAAGAAATCCTACCCAAAATGAACCGTGGTGCCGATAAAGCTGCGGCTTTTACAAATCCAAAAATAATTGGGTTTTAATGAGCTGGTACACTTTTTCGAGGATTGTAAACTTGAGTTATATAAACTGATGTTGGGATCTAACTAACAATATAAATTAAAATACCTACCATCAAAATATCAAAAAAAAATTTTTTTTTGTGAGTTTCTTTTTATGCTTGAAATCTTTTGAAAAGTCTGGTATGTACTGAATGACATATATACTGGGCCTTAAATCCTAAGTGCGATAAAGGGCGGAAGAATCCGTTAACTTCAGTGGCAGAAGCCCACTCATCAAAGTTAGTATGGCATTTTGTAGCAAAAGTTCGGATTATCCCCGGTAGACGGAACGAGTAACCGACAGTTTAGCATGCACTTGCATTAGACTCTGACACTACCAGCTAGTTTACCATACAAGACACCGATACTACTGTAGCCAAACCTGTCAAGTAAGCCATTAAAGTCGAATTACATTGGTGGGTGGATAATAAAAATGGGGGTAAAAATTGGGGGTTTTCCGAATATGTAGATGTGAGAATGAGAATAAGAAAATAAAAGACTAAGCTTCATGCACAGACTCTCTGCCAGTTTATCATCTGAGGAAATGATTCGCACTGCATAGGTGAAGTAATAGATGAAAATACAACTTTATGAATGACTCCTTAACGATGATTGACAAGGGTGAATCTAAATTGGGTAGGTTTTAAAATATACTAATTTGGTAATTAAATTTTGGATATTATTTGAGGGTATAGATATTTCTGTTTGCTTTGTTAAAAAAGGACTGGTAAATAACAACAAAATCGTGTTAAATATCAGTGGTGAATTTTTTTGTTTATTTTTTGTTTATTTTTTTTTTTTTTTTTGACATTTTAGCTATTTGGCTGTACAACCGGCTAGTAATGTTGCAATAAATTCAAGAGGCAGATTTTACCCAGGTAGAACATATCGAAGGAAGGTGGATCAACGTTTTTCCTGTCGACATGATTATGCATCTAGCAGGACACGATATCACAGACCTTATTGAGACTACCCAACATAACGCCCAGGTTTTAACAGCCATTTGATGCTTTGCCGGTTGAATTGGGGGTAAAAGCTTGGTTTATTAGATATTCTGTCGGTATAGAAAATCCCTCAATCGGCCCATTTTCCGTTTACAGTAGCTAACACGCTACTCTGGGCCTGGTATCGATTCTGGTCCTCTAAATTTATTGCCATCTATACAATTGTTGGCAGAATGACCAAATAATACGTATAACAGTATTGACGTATCCGTTTTGACATATTGATAGGGATTCGAACTAATCCAATGTATTACTATCAATGATGGATTGGTTCGATTTTTTTCTGTTGTTCCTTACTTTTGATAAGTTACTTGTCGCATTTACCACTTAAATTAGATCCTGATTTCATAAACAAATTTTGAGGGGAAGGGTTCTTTATCGTTAGGTAGGATCGTTGTCCTGCATTATTTTTGATTAACTGTTACCCCATTTTTATGTCTTCATATTGACTACATATCTTCCAGATGTACAAACAAAAAGATGAGTTTTTCATTATTCAGAATAGTTAGTGGGAATAGCACCTTTATATATTCTAACAGGTTATTATTCTCGCAGATATATATTTTTTCGTTTTATTCTGTTCTGTTCGGATTTCAACCTTTGTTTGAACATATCCTTGGAAGACGGATTTCATCAGGTTTTTCTTAGACTGAGATCTGTAGATCTGCTTCAGATGAGGTACTGCATCGATATTATATAGTAAGTTAAGTAATACCAATGTACCCATCTATAAATTAACTTAGCATTGTAGTTGGGAT
The DNA here is from genome assembly GCA_030572735.1 of Sugiyamaella mastotermitis. NCBI lineage: Eukaryota > Fungi > Ascomycota > Dipodascomycetes > Dipodascales > Trichomonascaceae > Sugiyamaella > Sugiyamaella mastotermitis. Next base: position 63,108 of record JAJMBN010000036.1, read on the forward strand.
CATGGGCTCAAGGCTTAAGGCATAGAATGCACTTGAGCCTAGTGAGCAATCAACTCTAAGTAGAGGCGATGCTAGTTTATTCGGCAATTCCGTTATAAATTGCCTCATTATGAAATAGACTCGATGTCTTGTGAGCCAAAACTTCGGCTGAACACTCCGATCAGAGTAGTTATCTGCTATTCGTTATCCTCTTCATGATATGATGGTCTATTAGTCCAGTGCAATATTTAATATCAAAATTTCTCAGTGTTTCCATTAGTTTGTATATCGGCTAGTCCTTCTTTAAGACTTCGAGAATATGTTTATGAACCTATATGTAGGATTCATACCAAACTATCGGATTCTATTGCATACTAGGTATACCTTGGAATTACTTTCAATTTTTTTTTAATAGACAAAGAATTATTAGATATATACATATATACTTATCTGTAGATATGAAAAATATAGTGCAATTTTTAATGGCCCGTGAATCCGTACTGGTAACTGGAAACTGTAACTGTTACTGTACGCTACTACATAAAATTTGCATAAGGCCATTAAGATACAATACAGTAACTTTAACTGTTACTGTACATTATACGAGCAATTTGAAAACCGTGATTCAGTGCATCGCTCGGATAAGATTCAAGTTTCGACTAAAGCTTCGACCGAATTAGATTTATGCTGCTAGCAATTCGTATTACCCCCCTGACTACACTGTAACATTTTCACAGTGTAGTTTGCTCTTCAGTATGCCAATTCAAGGGTGACATATTACAGGAGTTTTGTGGTTATCCTAAAAGGTTCAAACGATTTAAAGTAAACTTATGCCTTACTGGGTACAAATATTCGGTACACTTTATTTGTAATAATTAGACGTATTTAGATCTAATCGCTGGATATCATTTAGAAATTAGATAGACATATATGGGCATATACTGAAGTTGGCTAATATTAATGGTTAATTTATACTATTCAGAATACCACAGCATAATGTTAATTGAATTACTGAATTTAATTCAACTATGATATTTCCATATGGGCGTTTGATTAACTTAAAGTAAATCTAGTTTTTGTAGTGACTTACTGTTCAAGCTGTTACTGTAGCATTTATGTAAGTACCCCTGAATCCAAATAAGGGCATCCTTAGGTATATCCCATTACAGTGTAATATCATATCTCAGAAGTAATCTCTTTGCCTTTTTGCTTAGATCAGAAGTACTGTTATATTTATACGGAAATAGGTATAAAATATCACCTCTTCAGTTATATAATCGCTCTGAAATCGAGTCACATCCTTTTTATTACTATTACTGGTTTATATAGCCGAGTTAGGCTGCCACTGATGGAAAAGTTATGTACATACAGTGGCTTCCTAAGGATTTCGTTCACACCCTAAGTCCAACTAGACAATGAATCTAGACTACAAGATTCAACACAGAAAAAAGACATATCTAGTAAAAAAAAAATTTTCGTTTTCAGCTTCCGGGATTCTGGTTTGAAATACTGTTTTTTTAAGGTTGAATTCAACTCAGATTACCATAACTAGCATAACCTATAGGATTAACTTACATTAAGTTTTCAGCCCTGCTTTCGGATAATATCCCCATCTGAAATCAGAATTGCTAATATTAACCACAATTTCAAACCAAACAAAAAAAAAAAAAAAATACAGAATAAAATCACTAGTAATTATTTATTATTTTAATCCATTTCATCATGTTACATCAAGTAAATCTCATCCAGTTACCCGACAATTAGGATACAGTATTGTCCTGTTAGATTTACAGATATTCTCATGTTAGTCCCTCGGTTTAGGGCATATGCTGAGACGTGCGTAGGCGTGATATGATATACGTCAAACCCACCTTAAACCTCCTTAGTAAATTTCAGTCCGAGTAACCCGGCTGATCCACCAGCCTCCCAACTTTCCAGAGGCCCCCCCCCCTCCAGTTCCCAGTTAGAGTGCGTCCCCCCCTAGTCGTACGAGGTAAAGGGGTTTTGCTAGGTCTAATATTTTCCACCAAACGTATTTCTATAACGAGGTTTATCCTCATACAAGCTTATCTCCAATTCTATAATCGCGGGATCCTCCCACTATATCTCATAGAGAGGAAAACTAGGTTTTATAATACGGTTCCAGGTATATCGCCAGACGGCCGTTCTGATATTCTCTCAATCGAACTACATCAACCGGCCGAAAAAAGTGCCTACATCTGAACAAATCCTGTTCAAAAAATACCACCCGTCATTACTTTATATTGATCACAATTGATCTAACTAGTTGACTAGTTGTTCAACTGACGGGTTTGATTAACTTTGTTTTAACTTTTTCTTGTCTTTCGGTACTTCGTTCTTCGTTGTACATTCTTTATTCCTGTGTTTTAATTTTGTTCGAAAAGTCTTGAAGTCCACGTTACTGGTTGGACATTTCATCTTCTTATCTTAATTATTATTATTCAATTTAGGACATTCTCCATTAAATAAATTTGGAGTAGGTTTGTAAAACCACCACCAACACCTCCGTATTTTTAGCTAATCAGATTTGATATCTGTGTTATTAACCGTTGGTTTTTTGGTGGCTTTTTTTTTCTTCTTTTTGGTTTTATTTGACACCAGTATCTGTTTTATATTTGGGTTTTTTTTTCTTTTTTGCTTAAAAATTATTTATTAATATTTTCGATCTTGTTTTAAATTCACCAACCAGTTTGATACAGTTATTGTACCTATTGTTTAAGTGTTTTGAATTCCCAAGTGTAACAAGACTTTACCCGACATTGTTGCATTTCGTGGTATTAATTAAAAGAAGTCTGGTTTAAGACGACTACTATACCAATACGTGATTTTTAAATCACCGACATTTCACAGACGTGATGAATCTTGGTAACCAAGCGGCCCATAATGGGCCCGTGAATGCTGGTCCATATCCGATACCAATTGCTGGTGCTCCACCTGCTATTGTACCCGACTCAGATTTATTAAACGCTTATATTTATGATTATTTGCTTAAACATGACTATAAAGATGCCGCTAGATCTTTTCATCGAGAGATGAGCTCTCCTCACAGATCCCCAGCTACTCGAAACTCTACTCCTAAAGATGATAAGCTTAATGGAGATCGCTCCCCTTCTATCTTAGTAAGTGGCTTGATTCGGTATTTTTTATTATTATTTTTAACTAACAATAATTATAGAAGAAGAAAGACGATTTAAATGGTTCAAATGATGATAGTAAAAATGACGATTTACCAAAATCTTCTGTTCCTATTGATGCTCCACAAGGATTTTTATATGAATGGTGGGTTTTGTTCTGGGACCTTCATAATGCTAAAAGCGGTAAAGGTGGAGGAACTTTATCTGCTCAACAGTACTTACAAGGTACTAATAGAATGCGACAGGAACAACAAGCTAGAGCATTACAGATTCAACAGGGTGCTGTTGCTACCGGAATGCTGAATGCACAAGGACAGATCATTGCTCCAAATATGGTGGGATATCCTCCTAATGCTAATGCACAAGCAGCTGCTTTGATGAATGCAAGAGGGATGAAGCCAGTTATGGCTGGTCATTTCCCTGAAAATATGACCGATGAACGTAGGAATCAGCTTGCCAGGCAGGCTATGCTGAACAGTAGAAGAGTGGTTGGCCCTGGATTGATTCCTGGTAATCCTAATAATGCTGCTCTGTTAAAGCAACAACAACTCTTCGCTGTTCAACAGCAGCAGCAACTACATCAACAGGCTCAACAACAACAGCAGCATGGAGGAATAGCTCATAGAGACTCTATTACCGGTATAGATGATGGTACACGATCTCATTCACCTACTCCTCAAGCAGTATCTCCTTCTAAGAGACAAAGATTGTCCCCAGAAGGCGAATTTTCTGCTACCGCTGGTAACCGTCCTATGAGTGCTGATGGACAACTTAACTCTCAATTACAGCATCAAGCAGCTGTTGCTGCTGCTGCAAACCAAAGTCAGCAGATTTTAATGACTAATCCTAATATTGGTCAGGGAAGTCCTGCCTTTACTCCACAAATGATCCAGCAATTAAAGGCTCAAGCTCGAAATGCTCAGGGTCAATCTCAATTACAACAACAATTTCCACAATACAACAATGCATTAGCTGGTAATCAAAGGGCAATGATGAATGCCGCTGCCGCTGCTGCTGCTAACAAGATTAGTCCTCAAGGTCAAGGTGTAATACCTACTACTGGTGGTCCTATAAGTGGTCCTATCGCTGCTCAAGAAGGCGGTGCTCAGATGCCAATGTTCCAGGTTGATGGTTATGCTAATGGAATCCGTTCTCCTCAGGGACAAATTGGTCAACCTGGTCAGCCTGGTCAACCTGGTCAACCAATTGGAGGAAATGCTAGCGCATTGCAAGATTATCAAATGCAGCTCATGTTATTAGAACAGCAAAACAAAAAGAGATTAATGGTTGCTAAGCAAGAGCAACAGCAAGATGGTAAACCTATTGAAGGTACTCCTGCTAATGGCATGCCTACTGGTCAAGGACAACCAATGATACAAAGAACGATCTCTGCTTCTGGAAATCCTTCTCAGTTCCAAAAACCTGGCCAGGCTGGTCAACAATCAGGTCAAGTTGGCCAAACAGGTCAGGGTCAACAACCAATACCTATAAATAGAATGGGTGCATCTGCATCTCCAGGCGCTACTGGTGAAATCGGTAGAATTCAGAACACAACTCCAAGACTAACCAACCAAGTCCCTCCCGTTTCGCCATTGACTGATCCCCATCAACGATCTTCTCCTCAAGTGATGAATGCTAGCGTTCCCAATGCTAATAACAATAACAGTAATGCAAATTTTAATGGCAATTTAGCTCTTGATTTCAACGTTATGGTTGGAGGAGAAGGAAATGGACCTATGATGAGACCTTGGCCTGTAGCTGGTAATGGTAAAGCTGGTGCTAATGGAGGGGCCAATGGTGGAGCTACTAATCAAGTTAATCAAGCTAATCAATTACAAAGAGGAAATCAAATGGTTTGGCAGGGTCAGCAGCCTGCTCAAGGTCGTCAACAGGCTGCTTCCCAGTCTGCTGGTAGCCAGCAAGCCCAGAACCAGCAAAACAGAATGCCACCACCTCAAGGATTGGTTGGAGGTGCAACTGGAAATAGAACTCAACCTAATTCTCCTAGTTTGGCTAATCCACCTACTCCAACTCAAGCTAACAAGCAGCTTAGTGCTAAGGCTAAGAAAGAAAACTCTCGTGGTTCTACCTCTGGTGAAAGTACTAAGAAAAAGGGTAAGAAGAACAATGGTGCCCCTGCTACACCAATTGCTTCTGAACCCACTACTCCTGTAACTCCTCATAATTCTTTTGGTATTGGTACCAACTCCAATGTTGCTTCGAGTACGAACAACTCTGGAAAGACCACTGGTTCTACTACTCCCGCTTTATCCAATGTTAATCCTCCTGGTGGTGTATCTACGACCGCTGGTGCCGGTGTCAAAAATACAGCTGCAGTGGCTAGTGCTAATCCCTTGCTCTCAATGGCTGCTAATTTTTCGGTTAGTAATCAACCAGGGAATGATTTGGCTAAGTCAGATACTTCTCATGATCCCAGTAGTGATCCTAATGGGGCTTATTCGGCAGATTCGGAATTTTTCCCTTCGTTCAGTGGTAATGAGGACATTGATATCGATTTCGATTTCGATTCTTTCCTCAATACTGATGGTTGAATACTGGTATAGGTTGATTTTAGTGGAGAGATGAAACGAAATATAAAAAAGAAACAACCCCACGATGCAAATAAATAAAAGCGGACAAAAAATGGAATGGTCTTCACATTTTTTTTCATGTTATTAGGATTGCTTCCATCATGCATCTCAAATTTATTTATTACTTATTTAATTCATCTTCACAATTATTCTCATGCTTTTTTCTTCATCATTGATGACTTCGTTGTTGATGGTACTATTACTACTTATGCCACTATTAGCTGGGTATATACTAGTATATGTCTGATTTTTTTTCTCTTTCGTTTACAAGCTTGGGTTTTTATTTTTGTTGCCTTTAGTATCTTTTATTATTTTTTGTTGCGTTTGTTATTTTTTTTCTCAGTCTGGCTTCTAGTTATTGTCGGAACTTTAAAGAGTTTCGCAATTGATTAAGATGTTTTTACTGTGTTGTACTATACTTTTCTGGAAGGAAGATCATGTAGATGATAATGAAAGTGATGATGATGGTAATGATTAATATAGTTATTACTTTATAATTCTCGGCATTGGATGCCACTTGTAGTATTCCTGAGTGTTTTATAGATTTCACTATGTTATTGCATATGAATTCTATTGAAAAAATAATAATTTATATATATATTAATTGTTTAATTTTTTTTATATAGTTAGTGTTGCCGATGCCTCGGTATACCGTTTGTTTTGATATGGATTCTCCACATATTCCACACCCTTACCTCAACAGGAGATGTAAGCATATTTTGTTTATCAAGCCATTTTCAGGGACACTGTATCGTAAACTAACTATTGTTATTTCTAACATTCAAGGCATTAGTATTTCTTGTTAGTTTGTTTTTTTCTTCAATTGAAGCAATTTTAACTTAAATATTCATTTACTATAATTGTCTTGACAAGACGGTTCCTCGCAATATATCTTTAGCAGACAGCAGAGGTTGTGAATCTCACAAATTTTCCTATTAAGAAATTATTTCGGGGTTAAGTCATATTTATAATTAAACTTGGAATATTGGAAAAATAGCAAATTATTATTGAGTTAAGATATATTTGACAGATACCTTTAGACATGTCACCAATAGGTGGGTCATCTGAAGAAGATGATGTCAGCGACAGAACAGACCATAATAGTGGTTTTGGCAAAGAGATATCAAATCAGGATATAAAATTGTTCGAAGATACTCCTCTGTCTGAATATTTAGATGATGCCGGAATATCTGATTGGGGTATTGAGCCTTCAATAGAAAAAGTCGATAGTGAAGATGAGAGCGGGGATGAACGCTTTTCTATTTATCAAAGTTACGACAAAGATCAAGAAGAAAAGCTGAGAAGAAGAATAATCAGTGGAACAAATAAGCCTATTCCTTTAATTTTATCTGAAGGTGTAAGTCCACCGCAGATTCGAAGACAGCGGTTTCTGGGGCTAATTAGGAACGCAGTTAAACCTCGCTTAGGAGATGTTGAAACGGTGAAGTTTATCGAAAGGTTTCGATATGTTATTGTCAGTTGCCAACTAATGGAATGTAATGTAAATGGTCATGTCAGTAATTTTGATATTAAAAATCGAAAGCGTGATATTCTTTTCGGCGATGATGGACCATGGAATACTCTGAAGATGAATAATAAATACTGGATTGGTGGGGGTGGCTGCGTAATTCTGGTATCTACTTTACTTATCTGGCATGTTAGATCTGGCTCATTGGCCTTATTTACTAGTAAGGAATTAGGAACCAATCCTAGTTCATTAGCTGTATATTGTAAACGAGAAACAACAGTTGGACTGATTGTTGTTTTGTGTGTTGTATTATTCTTATTCTCACATTCCAGGAGAAGGACGTTGCGCATGTTGAGAGCAAAATCTATAGCATATTGTTCTCATTTCATAGCCAACAATCATTCATTTGATAATTCAGTGATAAAATGCTTGTCTTTGATTCAAGAGATTGATCTTCTTACTCTTGGATATAGGCCTGATATCTCGTCAACTTCAGGTACCAATTTCTTACCTGGATCTCGTATTTCAAGTAGAAACTATTCTAAGCATATCAAGGCTTCAAAATCAATTCGATCGGTCATTGGATCAAGTCTTCACCTTGGTATCTCTGCCTATTTGGCAGGAATTAAAGATTGTATTCATTGTTGTTCAGAGTTGGATTTACAAAGGTATTTTGATATTTATGAGCTTCTCCCGAGTCAACAGGAGTTTGGATTCATCATGAATGACGATTTTGTTGGATTTGATAAAGATAGTTCAGTGAATAGTGAGGAATTTTATGACTCTGCAGGAACAAACGCTTCTTTAAAACAGCTTAAGAGAGAGTTTCATAAATTTCATTTCCTTAGGAGGGCATTCTTGTGCTGTCTTTTATCAATTTCTAGTACTGGTATCTGCAATAAGGCCGAGATTCAAAAATGGACCAAAGTTGTAGATCATTTAGAATCATGCTCGGAGCTGATGCATCGACTGAGTATTTCTATTTCAAAAGACCGCTTGTTGCCCGATATTGATGCTGACAATGATGAAATGCAAGAAATGGATCAGCTTGAGTTGGAAGCCATTAAGATAAGAAGAGTTAGACTTGGAAAAATGGCTGCTAGTATGCAACACCTGCAGGCAAAGCTGCATATGCTATATGAAGATGATATTCTTGATGAATCCAAGTTCAATAACTCTTATGAGTCTTTGGGAAATGACATACAAGAACTTTTGAATGCATGGCAATCAGGTAAAGATCATATATCGCAACAGAGTCGATTCTTGAGAGGGCACAATCAATCTAATAGTACCAGTACTTCTGCTACGTTGGTCGATTTCGATAGATTAGAAGAAGTCTCAGTCATATCGTCTACTATAGAAGACAGTACAGCTTCAATGAGAAAGCAAGTATATGGTCCAATTCGTTTGGAAAGCGCACGAAGCTCAATGACCATTTTAGAGGGTATTGTTGAACATGAAGAAATTAAAAAGAATAACCTAAAAGGCATGTCCAGGGCCGAAAGAATAAATTTAATGAAAGAGAAACGACAAATTGAAGAGCAGAAACGTTCAGTGTGTGCCCAGCGCCAAAACTTTGTGCTGGAGTTAGGAAATGTACTCGAGCAACGACGACTTATTTATAATGAGCAATAGCTCAAATTGCATATAATATTAATCTTAATTTTTAATCTTAATCTAATAAAAAAATAAAAATAAATTATCAAATAATGATTAACTACTTACGATTAACATTTAAATATAAATACCTTTTCTAAATAACAGATTCAGTGATATCCTTACCACTGAATTTTTCTAAACCTTCACCACCGTAACTAGTAAGTGGTGAAACTTCAACTTGAAGAGGTGTAAACTTGGCACCAACAGCTTCGAGCCATCTTGAAGCTTGGCTCAATAAATCATTTCTACAAGTCTCAGGGCAGTCATTCTTAGAACCTGGACCATTCTTCAAAGGACTAAATTCATCAGTTCTGGCAACCTCCAAAGATGCAAATTTGTCAAAAGTTAAACTGGGGAAAACATCAAAAACGAATTGTTCAAGTTTGATACCATTAGGACTTTCAGGCTTCTTGACAACCTCACCAGTTTCAAGATCAATAAAAGGAATCTTCTTCTTTGCAATATGGAAAGGAAGGTATGAAGATTTCCAGTTAGGAATGTCTAATAAAAATGCAGCTGAGTAATAGTGGTTAACAATGTTAGCGGCACGGAACTTTAAGAGACTTGGGTTGTCGTCTTCAGTAGCAGACGCTAATTCATGAGAGATTTCCGAATATTCAACAACACCAGGAGCATTGTTCTTTGAAACAATCAAACCAACAGATTCAGATGCATCTCTCTTTCGAACAACCTTGGTAGCAATCTCAACATTTCGAGAAATAGAGAAACCGATAAAAACAGGGTCGGCGACCTTGACTAAACTGTTATCAACACAGTAGGTATGAATATGCTTGATATTTCTTTTCTTGATATCATCTAAAATGCCACCTTTGTTCAATGCACTGTAAATACCACCGTTTCCATCAGGGGCAACTGCAACAGTAGATTTGTTCTCTAAGATAATCTTGCCTTGAGGAGTCAAGCATGGTAAGATTCCTTGTTCGAAAAAGATGACATTCTTTTCATCTAAACCAAAGTACTTATTTTGTTCAAAATATTCTTTGGTAGGTTTCTTAGTAGGACCACTAGTCATGATATACCATGGGATTTCGACCTTGGTATTTGATGAGCCATACTTTTCTTGAGCCAGTTGGCCAATCTTATTGATTCGGTCGGCTTGTAGTTGAAATAAAGTCTTGTGGGAAGGAAGACCAACGTCATAACAACCCTTAGGAGCTGAAGATCCTAATCTAGTACCTTGTCCGCCAGCTAATAAAACAACTGCAACCTCATTATTAGCAATGGCCTTCAATCCAAGCTCTGTCCACGCATCCAATGACTTTGAATCAGAATCAAGCACTGATCCAGTTGCATTTTTAGGTAAAGGTTCTACTACATCCTGTTGAGTAGACTCATCAGTATCACTGTGAGTTAAAGTGATGTTTGCAATTTCAGTTACTTGTACAGGGTCGATTTGTTGAAGTTGAGAGAGTAAATTCGATTTTTCTGATTCATCTAAAGTATCCCAGAACTTAAACACATGATCTTGGCCAGCTTGATGGTAGCGCGAGCGGATTTCAGAAACATCTGGAGTAACCATTTTTTTTTTTGCAGTTAATATAAGAATTAAATAAAATAGGAAGAAGAAAAATTAAATATTGCAAACCCAGCTGGTTTTAAGTAGATCTGAGTCAACTAAAGTTAACAGCAGTTAATGTAATTGGGGCCTGTGGATCGTTTCGAGGTACACAGGGGGTGAGGCGGTTTGTTTTGGGGGGTTTTTTTTTTCCTGTTTATTTCGACAGCTTTCGATAATATGATATATATCTTTTCTAGTGGTTAGAAATTAAAACTAAAAAAATTAATACTTGTTGAATTCAATTAATATATATAGTTAATCTCTTTAAGTTTTTTTTTCGAACTGATTCTCCTTTTTATACAGACAATGGTTGGCTTAGGATTAATTGTCTTTGGACCTATTTATATCACAGGCACCTTAAATAAATACCCTTAGCATAAAACCAGGTCAAATACCAAATTACTAAATTTCTTAATGTGGTGTTAAGGGTTAAATCCTGTATTTAGGAAATTGTCGCAAAAATTTTAATGAGGACGCACATTTTGGGTACCTACGCCTGATCAGATGCTTAGATGCTCAATTGACAAGTTGAATGGATGCCCAAATACTGAAGTATTATTGGATTTAAATAATAACCTTAGTTTTCAAATTAAGACCAATTAGAGATCCTCGATAGTATATATTAATGTTAGAGATTTTGTGGCTTTTTCTAGTGGTTCTGACATTCTACTGGACAGTAAAGTTACAGTAAGTTACTCAATAGTCTAATATAGATGAACGTGGGTAACTTACTACTAGTAACTGTAAGTTAAGTTAACTATACACAGCTGCATCTCCAGAAGCTACTAAATCCAGCAGAAGTTATTTTTAACCAACCATTTCAAAAATCCAGCGCTCATGGAACTGTCAGAAATTCTTTTAAAATTAATAATCATTTCTTTTATAATAGCAAGGCTTGAACAGTATAAATGCATTTTAAGGAGGTATTAATTTTAGATATTTAAATGAATATGCGCAGCGGGGAAGGACTTCGTGTAACAGTGGAAAGCACGTGTAAACCGTATTAGAAGAACTATACAATCAATTGAGTACAATGAGGACTTCGATTTCTCGGGGATTTCGCTACTTTGTTTAGTTAGTTTTGCAATATTCTTTTTCATGCTATGAGTGTATGAGTTAAAAAGACTGCTGAGGACTGTATTTAGAGGAGTGGAGGACAATGGCAATCTTAAACTCCATGAGCTCCGTGAGGACATACATTACATTGTCTAATCTTGGAGAAGCTACCTAACTTCTAGATTTGAGATAATTCAAATGGAAAGATTATATAATTGTATAATTGTTGTTTAAATCTACCATAACTTATTTGAAATAATTAAGACTTGGCTGGGGCACAATTCAAGGGCTTGAGGCAAAGCTTTAGAGTAGTCAAGCCTTGTCAAGGGCCGTGCATTACGGTGCCTGGATACAGTATTTAACCGTTACATACTACATAGCAGCTGTACCAGGTAAGTCACTCCTGGCCCAGCTAACCGATCTACAGTTAAAAAGTTAATTAATTACATTGAATGATAAAAGTTTGAGAATGCAGTAAGTAATTAGATGTCTTATTCAATTTCGTTAGCTTTAGCCCCCCCCCCCCCATTCGCTTCTCTAGGTCAAATTGCAATAGGCCAATATCAACAACCCAGCCCACCTCATACCTTGCAATATACCTGAACTTTAATACTCTACATTACGCATAAACCAACAGGTTCTAATAATATTTTGTTTGTTTGTTTGTTTGTTTGTTTGTTTGTTTGTTTGTTTGATGACTTTTCAAAAAGCTAGTCACGGTTAATGTGAGATAATAAGGATATCTTAACTAGTTAGTTGAACTGCAAGTGGCTTACATAAAACGCATATATACATTAAATAGAATGCAGATCATATCTTCATAGCGAAACTGAATAAATTTTAATCTGCTAGTGAACTCTTCAATTTTCTCAGCTTCATTATATTTGAATTTCTTATTTGAAACGCAAACAACTATGTTTTAAACTCTTTATATATGATATTGATGATATTCTGAAAAGTACTAGAGCATAAGTAATATATATATATATATATAGTTGGAAAATCTAAGGTCGCAGTAGATGACTTAGTTAGCTTGGCGATTGAAGCTACTGTGCCAGTATTAGAAAGATATATCCAATCTTTATGCTCTACTTGATAAAAATAGTCAGAGTTTTTATCTGTGAGTAATGGTTGGCTCTTCTATGAAGTCATTTGGGGCGTTACAATAGGTGGGGTAGCCGAGTTAAAAAGTTGCTAATGCATTAATATCGTAAGAGCTACTTAAGTTAACATTAATATTTTGGAAAGCCGCGAGGGATTTAAGATAAGGATTACATGTAGTTTACTTTCTCGAGCATTAATTTAACAAATTTGGCTTGCAGATTCAACCTTTTTTGTTGTCAACCCTTTTTGTTGTTTACTGGCTCTAACTAAGGACCCATTAGCTTAATTGAGCAGCTTTTTATCTGGGCCTTGATGAAGATTCATGAAGATTACTGCAGTTATATGCATAGTAATTACATTGTTAGTAAATGTAGAATCCAGATGTAGTTGACACAACAAAAAGTTGTACGGTACTTGTACCTATGTATGTAGTCACTTTAAAAATTTTAAACTTCACTGTTAAACTTAACTTAAGTAAGTCTTAAAATATTACATAAAGTATACAAATATTTATGAATGTATACTGCTATAAAAATAGTTAGTTTATAACCTTAGCAGATATAACAAAATTTTTTGTTAGGGTATATATGATGATTGTGATCTGTCAGTTTTGTACTGTCATACGAATTCAAGTTAACTATTTACAGTAACTAAGCTATTTGCGCAGGACCATATTATATAACAGTTAAGTTATAGTAACTTAGTTAACTATAATACACTATATTATGGTCAGTTTTTTTGTAGATACATGTGTACTACCGATACATTCCCTCAGATCCTTCGTGGTTCGTGCAAACTAACCCAATCCTTCAAAATTCACCCGCTAGAGTTGATCAAAACAACCCACCCAAATTTACATATTTAGACTAATTGAACCAGCCCATGTATATTAAGCTGACAAAATTTCCTAGTTGCAAGGAATTAAACTCAATTATCTTGAGTTGTACAGTACGTATAGTACTTAAACTGTTGATTTATATATATATATATATATATAACCTGCCGGTATTATACTACAAATTACGCAGTTTAATGCTTCAAAAGTAGGTATTACTTATAATTCAGGAGTAGTGTGGTGAATAAGCTTCATGAAAACAGTTAGGATTAATCCTCTCAGCTTTATCGTTATCGCGCGGTCGTAGAGGCGCTAAACTACATATATTAACAATTTATCATTACATAACCTGAATAGGATATAACACTAGCCGCTCCCACAAGTAATAACATTTTGCTTCTATTATAATGACTACTGCTATTCATAATACTATGTATTACCAGGTGTAGTAGTAACGTTAAGTAAGTTAGTATTAATAACTGAGTTAAAGCTAACTTATTAGTTATGGCAAGCCTAACTATATGCGGGCTAATATTATTTATTGCGCATTCCTCTAAACTGAGGTTTAGTTATAAGTATGTATCACAATATTATACTTCGGGGGTAGACGTTGAAAAATTACCTCGAAATTCGTCAAATTCCTTTAAATTTCGAAGACAGCTGTCAATCCAAATATTACTTGTTTTCCCGCAACAATAAGATCATCTCGGCCTATTAACATAGCTAAATCTCCTGACCTGACCCCTGTAAATCGCATATAGCCCAGCATGATGACGTAGATGCCTTGCACCAAACTCCAGATGCAGTGGCCATATAATAAAAATAAAAATAAAAAATAAAAAATAAAAAATAAAAAATAAAAAATAAAAAATAAAAAATAAAAAATAAAAAATAAAAAATAAAAAATAGAATCTTGAACAAGCTTATAACTTATAAGTATAACTTAACCTGTTACCATACCCGTTAGGCATCTTTATAGAGTTAGTGGTCAGTAAACCTATAAGTTATAGGAAAAGCCAAACTTACAAGAAATAAGAAAAAGTCGCGTCGTAATGTATCGTGGCTCCCTGAAAGCGGCGTTTTTTAAGAACAGACCTTATTATGCAGATAGATCAAAATTAACTTAGTGCCATAATAGTTCTGTAGTACTAAAGATAATATAATAACTAATCAAATACCTACCGCTGTCTTGTACAAGTTATGATTCTATCTATATGCAGATAGCTGTATTTGCCATCATTAATACGTTTATACAGTAGCTACTACAAAATATTTGGAAACCGATAAACCGCTCGTCATACTGTATATATATATACCTTGAGGTTTTAACATCACTACTGTAAATTTAACTTAAGTGTAATACGCAAATTATCAAATAAAGAAGTTTGCTGGAAGCCTTTAAAAATCTCTCTTTAAATGTGGTATAATTGACAAGGGACGGTAGTTTCACCTGATCAAATTTGGTTATTCATATGCGTGCCACCCGTCGATCTTAATGGCTTTATAGCAACCTTTGGAGCATATCATTCTCGCAGCATTTTTAATAATATTCCCATAGATACTCAATAACAATATTAATTGTGGGTTTATGTGCCTTTGCAACCACCTATAAGTTAAATCATATATGAAGTTTCTTTTAATTCAAATGTGGTTTAGTGTCGCAAAAGTAAGGACTTGCAGGAGGCCCCTAAACTTGAGCTAACTTATGATAAGTCCGTCAACCTTAGCGCAGGTTGTCTGCTCTCTTACTTTAAGTTACCCATCCCTAATTAAATTACCAGATGCCTACGCACTTAAGGTCCTTACGCTATTTTCCCCCCTCCCAACCCCGTCCCGTCAATCAAAGTTCCTAGGTTGCGGTAAATGCCTAATCCAGATTGGTAGGGTATATACTACTGGATATTTGTACTCTCCTTTCTACTCTTGACAGTATTTATTTTTTACAAGAAATTGTCAGTTTTTGTGATAAATTTCTTTTGATTTTTTTTTTTTCATTCTAGTTTTCTCACTATTATTAAATTTCTATTTCGGTTTTGTGTTTTTATTACCCTTTTAACTCCGAACTTTTCTTGTGTTTTTTGAAACTTCCATTCTTGAACCTGAAGTTTGATAGTGGGTGTGTATTTTTGCACTAATTTCAAATAAAATCCACAACTATGGCCACTTTATCTCCTAGACCAGACCCTTTAGGGATCTATGATGAAGCATACCTGGCTCTTTACAATGTAGTTGCTAAGGTTAAAGATACCAATGATTTACAGTATTTATCTAGCACCAATCTACCTGGTCCCGATTCTATTATAAAACAACAGTTGTTACTGACCTTAAGTCAAGTATATTCAACAATAGCAACTCAGAACCTTGTTCAAGATTCAGTAGCTATTAAGAATGCTGCTATTGCTAATAACAAGAATGAAAAGGACAATAATGATCCTACTATCCTTAATAGTTTATATACCAAAGTTCAAGAACAACAGTTACAGATAGAGTCGAATCGAGCTACCGTGCTTTCCCTAGAATCAAACTTGTCCCAAACTCGAGCTTTAGTATCTGCTTTTACAGATTCTATTCAACCTAATCAGAAAAGGATCCTTGACACTGGATTATTAGATAGAGAACTTACCAAATCTCAAAATGCTAACAGGGCATTCCAAAAGGCTCTTAGAGAGATCGGTGAAGTGGTTATTGCTGTCGCTCAGGGTGACTTATCCAAGAAAGTAACTATTCACGCTCAAGAAATGGACCCTGAAATTGTCAAGTTTAAAGAAACTATAAATACCATGATGGATCAATTGCAACGGTTTGCTAGTGAAGTCACCAGAGTGGCCACTGAAGTCGCTGGTGGTACTCTTGGTGGTCAAGCTGAAGGTGAAGGTACTATTGGCATTTGGAGAGAACTGACTGATAATGTCAATGTTATGGCTTCAAATCTTACAAATCAAGTCAGAGAAATTGCTGATGTTACTCGTGCTGTAGCAAAGGGTGATTTATCAAGAAAAATCAATGTTCATGCTCAAGGGGAGATTCTGGAATTACAGAAGACTATTAATACAATGGTAGATCAATTAAGAACTTTTGCTTTTGAAGTTACTCGGGTGGCAAGAGAAACTGGTGTTGAAGGTAGACTTGGAGGTCAGGCTAATATAGATGATGTCGAGGGTATCTGGAAAGAGTTGACTGATAATGGTATGTTAATCTCTAATAAAAAAAGAATTTTTGACCAAAACAACTAACATATATAGTAAATGCAATGGCAAGTAATTTGACAGATCAAGTCAGAAATATTGCAAATGTCACAACAGCTGTCGCTAGAGGAGATTTATCGCAAAAAGTATCTGCTGATTGTAAGGGAGAGATCCTTGACCTTAAATCAACTATTAATAAGATGGTGGATAGACTTCAGAATTTCGCAACTGAAGTTACTACTTTGGCTAGATCTGTAGGTACCGAAGGAAGACTCGGTGGTCAAGCAAGAGTGGAAGATGTTGAAGGTGCTTGGAAGGAGATCACTGAAAATGTTAATGTTATGGCTAGTAACTTAACGACACAAGTCAGAAGTATTGCTCATGTTACTACTGCTGTAGCAGAAGGTGACTTGTCCAAGAAGATTGATGTCCATGCTCAAGGTGAAATGCTTGCTTTAAAGTCTACTATTAATAAAATGGTGGATAGATTGCAATTATTCGCATCTGAAGTTACTAGAGTTGCTAAAGATGTCGGTATTGATGGTAAACTAGGTGTACAGGCCCAAGTTTCTGATGTCGACGGTCTTTGGAAAGAGATTACTACAAATGTGAATACTATGGCTGCCAATCTTACTACTCAGGTGCGTGCTTTTGCTCAAATTACTGCTGCTGCAACTGATGGTGATTTCACCAAGTTCATTACTGTAGAGGCTTCTGGTGAAATGGATGCATTAAAGACAAAAATTAATCAGATGGTTGTCAACTTGCGTGAATCTATTCAGAGAAACACTGCTGCGAGAGAAGCTGCTGAATATGCCAACAAGGCAAAGTCCGAATTCTTGGCTAATATGTCTCATGAAATCAGAACGCCAATGAATGGTGTAATTGGTATGACTCAACTAACACTAGATACTGAACTCACTCAATACCAACGTGAAATGCTATCTATTGTTCATAATCTTGCCAACTCACTGCTGACAATTATCGATGATATCTTAGATATTTCAAAGATTGAAGCTAATAGAATGACCATCGAAAAGATCGCATTTTCTCTTAGAGGTACTGTTTTTGGTGCCTTAAAAACCCTAGCTGTTAAGGCTAATGAAAAACCTTTAGACCTTGTCTATAAGATCGACAACACCTTCCCTGATAGTTTAGTTGGTGACTCGTTCAGATTGCGTCAAGTTATTCTTAATTTAGTTGGAAATGCTATCAAGTTCACGGAAAGTGGTGAAGTTGCTCTAAGTGTGCGACGTGCTGAGGACCAAACTAAGGGTAGCCCTGATGAGATGATGATAGAATTCTGTGTTTCTGATACTGGTATTGGTATTCAGAGTGATAAGCTCGATGTTATTTTTGATACGTTCTGCCAAGCTGATGGTTCTACTACTAGAAAGTTTGGTGGTACTGGTCTTGGTTTGTCTATTTCTAAGAAATTAATCAATCTCATGGGAGGTGATATTTGGGTAAAGTCTATTTATGGAAAAGGTTCTCAATTTTATTTCACTATAGCATTACAACCAGCAGAATCTGGTTTAACTCAGTTGTTGGAGAGTATTGCTCCATTCCGTGGTCATTACGTTTTGTTTATTGATACTGTTCATGAACCATCTGTCACTGCCGAAATGGTTGAGAATATTCAAAGATTATACCTCAATTGTATTGTAGTACACTCTGTTGAGGAGGCTCCATTGCCTGAAAATTACTCGGGCCCTAAATTTGATACCATTATTGTTGATACTTTGGAAATTGCAACTAAGTTACGAACATTAAATCACTTAAAATACATTCCTTTAGTATTACTGAACCCTTGTATTCCTCAGGTGAATTTGAAGTTGTGTTTAGATCTTGGTATTACTTCATATGGTAATACTCCTTGCTCAGTCAACGATATTGGTAATGTTTTAAGACCTGCTCTTGAAAGCAGAGCTGCTCCGTTGAACTCCGATGGTACTAAGCAATTCAATATTCTTCTTGCTGAGGATAATGTGGTTAATCAAAAGTTGGCAGTTAGAATATTGGAGAAGTATAAACACAGAGTTGAAGTAGTTGAAAATGGCTTAGAAGCTTTCGAAGCTGTCAAGAAAAAGCGATATGATGTTGTTTTAATGGATGTACAAATGCCCGAAATGGGTGGATTTGAAGCTACTGCTAAAATACGAGAATGGGAGAAACAAAACATCACAGTTAGAACTAGAACCCCTATTGTTGCTCTCACTGCTCATGCTATGCTTGGTGATCGAGAAAGATGTATGCAAGCTCAAATGGATGAATATCTATCCAAACCCCTTAAGCCTGCTTTATTGGTACAAACAATCAACAAATGTGTTCATAGTGTAAACCAATTGAGAAATCTTGCGCTTGGACCTACTTCTTCAAGTTCTATTTCAAAGAGCAGCAGTATGGTGAAGTCATCTGCATCTATGTTGCCAGAGGCAGGCTATTCTAAAAAGATGAAGCCAAATGGAAATCCAGAGTAAAGATCTAATGTTATGATATTACTTGAGAATCGAATGAATTAATGGACTTTTTTAGATATATGTTTTTTTTTTTGTATTGTTTTATAGTTGTCTTTATTTATTATTAGTTTTGTGATTGTACATTATAAGCCTATATACAATATTTTTCTATTCTTTAATTTGATAAAACAGTGGCTGCTAAAGTGGCTAAAACAATCCTAGAGCTGTTGGCATTGCTTGGGTAAATGTTCCAGGCCAATTCAACAGCGAGCCATATAACGCCAACAACAAAAATAGATTTGTATCCTTTCCACAGCAAATATGGTATAGTCCAGTAGAACCAACTGAAAAACTGGTAATGCAAGGATCGAGCACATAAGACTCCAATTAAATTTGAGGTTGCTAAAACCTGTAAAATGGTGGCCGGCTCTAATATTGAGGTTTGACTAAGCTTAAACCATCGGATGCAATATAGAGCAAGAAGCGAAACATGAAGAGTCAAAAGACTCAAAGAAAAACTTCGAGATAAGAATACCTCTTCAGGAACACATTTCCAATTGACAGACCACTTGTACATAAACGTTCTAGAGAACTCAAAAGCTCTAGCAAAATATGATTCTGGATACGATATCAAGAATGGAAATGCTACAATAGCTTGTATAATAGCCATGGGGATACCTAATAAAACACTTTTCTTGAATCCAATGGCTTTCCAATAAATAATCCCAGCTCCAGGTAAAAAGAGCAATGCATTCATTTTAATAGATATAGCAGTGCTGAATGCAACTGCGGACAACGCATACCTTCTGGATTGAATGAGCCAGACCGCTAAAACAACTGCCAATGTAGTAAAACAGTCATTAAATAGTCTTAGTAAGTAAATACTGTGTAATCGCTTGGACAAAATCAATAAACCTAATACAAAAGGGGGGGCCTGGGCTCGGATATAAACGTGGAATACTAATGCTAGAGTGAATAGGTACAAAGCCATAAATATATATTGTGCTTTGAGCAAATTTGTACCATTGTCTGTAATATGGTACAAGACCTCAAAAATCCAAACATGGCCAGCTGGGTATACAAGTGGGCCTGTTCCACCATAGATTTCAAGATAATCACGCTGTCCTCCTACAATCTGAGACACTTGGGACATATATGCCTCCCAGTCAATTTCTGTGTAGGGAATCTTTTTGATAATAACAAAGCAAAGAAGCGCGTCCGCTATCCATAGTAACCCACCAATATATGGAGAATACTTTGGATTGAAAATCGCATTTTGGATCAACGATATCATTGCACACCAACCCCCTTCAATTGAAACCACTCAAAACCCAATTATGCTATAAAGATACAATGATAGTCGACAATTTTAGCAGAATCTATACGAGAATACAAATCTACTATTACCGTCCTCAACTATTTAGAGACTTAAAGCAATAGCTTTTAGATCCTACTGCATATCATCAATTGTCAAACTTCACTCCTAAACCCACATGCTCAGTGAAGGTTAGGGTGATATTAGGGACTACCTTATTAAGTTTAAGCGGGTGTGCTTATAGCTTATATGATATCATCGCAATGAGATTAAATAATTACGGAGAGGATATATATGTAGCAATAGAGTTATAGGAATAGAGATGACCTAAATGGGAATATTTAACACATAATCAATTGCGGGAGTTTGCTGTGCTCTTATTAAATCGATGTAGAGCAATAAATAAACAAAGGCTAACAAAACTATCTATGTTATAAAGGTTAGAATTACTTAATTTATTTGTTTTACAATTATGATAGTGACGTCATGTAAAGAAAAGCAATATATATCAGATATTAATCAATGGCTAAGGAAGGGAAATGAACTATAAATACTCTCTTGCCGTCGATAATAAATACTTGAAATCAAGTTGAAGTCGTAGAAAATGCCGGCAGGTCCTATTCAAGATATAGCAACAACAATAAACCTTTTTAAACACAGTATTAAGGCTCCTCAGAGGAAGAATTCTATTACGGAGAAAAAGACCAGTCTTGATCATCCGAGAATTGCTTCTTATGCGTTTGCTTTCGATATTGATGGAGTACTGGTGAGAGGACCCAGTACTATCCCAGAAGCTCCAAAAGCGTTGCAAATGCTTAATGGTGATAATAAGTATAATATCAAAGTCCCATATATTTTTGTTACTAATGGTGGTGGAAGGACTGAGGAATTGAGATGTGAAGACTTGTCAAATCGCCTGGGTGTTCCAGTTAGGCCTGAGCAATTTATTCAGGGACATACGCCCATGAGATCCCTTGTGGATAAATATAAAACTGTTCTTGTTGTCGGCGGCGTCGGTGAAGCTTGTCGAACTGTAGCTCAGAAATATGGGTTCAACGATGTAGTGACGCCGGGAGATATTCTTAAATGGAATCCGAGTGTTTCTCCTTTTAGGAACTTAACAAGGGAGGAATTGGAACATTCTAAGGACCGGGATTTTTCCAAGATTTCAATTGAAGCTATATTGGTATTTGCTGATTCCAGAGAATGGGCCAGCGACCAACAAATTATTTTGGAGCTTCTTATGTCTAAAAGAGGAGTAATGGGGACTATTTCCAAGACATTTGATGAAGGGCCTCCAATATTTTTTGCTCATAATGACTTCGTTTGGTCTACCAATTATAGTTTGAATAGATATGGTATGGGGGCCTTACAGGTATCAATTTCAGCACTTTATGAAGCTCATACTGGTAAACCACTTACCAAAATTACTAAATTTGGTAAGCCTAACAGGGAGACATTTCACTTTGCAAACAAAATCTTGACTGATTGGAGACAGGAAACCTTTCATTGCCATTTTAACACCGAGACAAGCTCTGCCTCAAGTACACCCCCTGAGATGGAACTCGATGAAGAGCTTGAAGATGAAGAAGAGGAGACTGCAAGCCTGATAAAAGATACTCTACCCGCTGCTTCAAGGGTATACTTTGTTGGTGATACTCCAGAGTCTGATATAAGATTTGCTAATTCATTCGATGAACGGTGGTTTTCTATTCTGGTCAAGACAGGTGTTTATCAAGAGGGAACTGAGCCTGCCTATAAGCCTAAAGCTATCCGAAATAACGTTTTAGAGGCTGTTGAATTTGCAATAGAACGTGAACATTTGAAAGAGCTGGAATTATTTAACCATGTGGTCGATAACAACCTACCAATTCCTGTAGATACTGTTGAACAGCTCCATCCCCATATACTAGAAGGGCTAGTAGAACCGGAAAATGTTTTAACATGAAGGTGTATCATGCTATAGCTGGAACTAATAGTAACAATGCCCAACTCTATTTATCTATTTATTAATATATAGCAAAGATAATACAAGAGTATTAATGTTTTAATTAAAAATCTAATGGCCAAGTTTGGCCTCTCCAATCTGGTTGGTTATAAACTTCATTAGCACTCCATATAACATCAGCAGGATGATATTGCTCTAGAGGAATATCATAAGGCATGCGAATAAACAAAGCATTTTTATCATCTATGTTAGAATCAAAGTCCTTTTTATATACTGGCAGCAATTTAGATGGGGTAGCAGTGACATCAAGACTTCCGTGGATTAATACTCCACATTCCCATGACTGGATCCATTGGTTCTTTTTCAACTTATTCACAGTTCCCCAAGCTTGCTTCGAAAGATTTGAAGAGGTTAGTAGCACCCACTGTAATTCTTTACCGTCATTAATGATCTTCATATACGTCTTGATATGAGGTGCACATCTTTGCCTCCCTGCAGCTAATGCTGACCATTTGCAAAGCATAGGTTTAATATATTCTAACTGCTTGAGTTGTGGAGCAGTTTGACGTTTGAAGTGGATTGAAGACCCTGATGCATAGCCATTTAACGATTCCTGTATTTGCTCGACTGTAGGGAAAATAAGCTTCAGAGGGTTCTTATCAGTCTTAGATTTAGGATAAAACTCCTCACCCATTAGTGCTGGATGAATAACGTCACTTAGGTAGGAATCGGTGGCCCCTAGGCTTGCAATAGATGAAACTTGAGCCACAATCTGCCCACTTATACCAGGTAGTTTTGCCAATTCCTTTTGAAGACGAGTAATTCCCCACTTACCATATTCTTTATCATTATATTGATAATTTCCTGGAGCAGAAGCAATAAATATAGCCTTTATAGGACCAAAATCAAAATTCTTGAGCTCAGATATCAGAAGTTTGATCGACTTATTCCTATATTTACCAAGATAGTCCAAAAAGTCTATCTTAAATTGAGATCCACATTTCGAAAAAGACTCATTATTTGGAAGTCGATTAAGCCGTGGCGATATCCAAGCACCCTGTGTCATATTACCCCAATCGAAAGCAATCAGGTTTGCTGTATGAATAACGATTTGAGCAGTTTGATGGGATCCAGATCCAAAAAACAGTACCATAACCTTTGAATGATGTGTAGCATATTCGGTCATTAGTAGCTCACCTTCTACATTGATTCCATTGGGGTATAAAGCATTTCTAGCATCCTGCCGCATAGTATCGCCCATAACAGTGTTTGATCTGGTAAAGCCAAAGATGAAATATGATTTCAACGTCGGCAGTGAATCAGGATGTATGTGGTTCATCACAAAAGATATATCAGTCATATAATTAAATTGCCACATTTTGGAGAGGTCACTTTTACCGATTATATCGCGTAAACTAACGCAATCCGCGTTCTCATCGCTGTTGTGAAGGTCTCGGATTTTAATCAATCTGATAGGAGATGCTTTACCAGAATGAGAGTCTTCTATTGAATCGAAAGCTTCCAGTTTTCTCGCCTTGACGGGTATTTCTTCTATATCACTATCATCATCAGAAGTAATTATTATTGGGTCGTCTGGCAAGGACCTTTTCATAATGTCATGAGATTTGAGCCGCTACTCATAGGCATTCTCTGTTATACCGGAGAAGCAACTGAAATTCAGCAGCACGGCTACAGCGCCACGGAGATATCATTGATTAGACCGACTGATCACTATTACTAGATATTATGATTTCTATATTAGTAAAGTCATAGTTTTTAATCCTACAATCTTGAGGCTAGATTCTAATAAACTCTGATGAATTGCCTTATCCAATTCATTCTCAATGATTATCGATATAAAACATGCATTTAGCAATTACGATAATCTTTTCCTGACAGCTACCGACTCATTACATACCTGAAGACCGAAAGGTTCAATATAATGAGTTGCAACTATTTAGACAAAGGCATTCTATATCTGTCCTACTAATGAATGGTCCGTTTTATATGAAAAAATTAAAAGATTGTAGCCAAATTAAACCACTTCTGGCGCCTTCTGGAGTAGGAGGCCCCACTTAGCTGGGCACCGAATGTAAATATAATTAACATATAGGAAAATACTACATAATAGTAACTTACTGTACACTTTGTTAACAGGGGTGGAATGGATCCTTGCATTTCAAAAAAGATCTCCTGTCGAATTGAAAACGTCACTGTATGATGGATAAAAAAAAAACATTCTAGTGCCCACATTATCCACATAAAGTGAATTTCGACAAGTCAGAGCTTAAGATTTGGTCTGTTTCGGTATAATCAACATAGATGGATCCCTATAAGCTAACAACTATAAAGGGTGCAGATAGGGTACAGATTGAGAATTAGTGGAGATAAATACGCTGACTACTATCATTTCAACCGTTTAATATGGCTTCGATGTCTAGCTACTAAGTAAGAAACAAATGGTGAGGTAAACCCATTAACATATTTGAAACCTGTGGTTGCTGAGCTATGGAGATGGAAAGTCTAAAAAGTCTAGCCGAGGACCTCTTGCAGCTAAGTATGTTGTGTTAGCAGTAGAACATACATTAAATTTGGTTGAATTGGAGCTAAATAATTCAGTTTAAAGATTATTAAATAACTTATAAAGACTATTTATATCTAACATTAATATCATATTCAATGGATGGGATAAAAGACTAATATTTATAGTAGTTAGTGTTAGTTTTATCAGAGACAACAATTTTGCTCCTGCATCTACAGTTCTGCATGCTAAATCCTAACTTACCTGCCATACTAATATTACACTATATTACGAGAAGCACAGGACCGACACTTCTCATGTAGTTACTGGAATAACAAGTCAAGAGTTTCATTATTTATTTAAAACTAAATAAGAGATTTGTAATCACCTTCCTGATAGAACCTTAAAATTGAAATACTCGTTATAATCTCATAATAATAAGAAACCTATCTAATTGTCATGCCAGATATATATAATCGCAGAATCTTACAACTTGGTTTTAATAATACCTCCTGAATGCTAAAGATGTAGTCCCACTATAATAATATCTACAATTTATACTGTCTCCAAAGCTCAAGCTGACTTAACTAAGTTACTCCATATGTTTGAACGCATATAATTGTGGTCCCTAGTACATTAGGCAACTTTAGCTAACCAGCCGTTTAAAATATTACAAATATTACTAGCCATCTACTAAGCGTAAAATTGGTAGCAATTATAATAAGACCATTTTGTAAGTACCTAGAAAACCGTTGATTACCCTTTTTTGCTGTGAAATTTGATAATTTGAAAGAAATGGAGTTGCGTGGGCGGTTTCCACCCTTTCGCCTGCAGACCGGCAACAAAGTTATGGATTACCATCTTGAGTTAACTCGGTAGATGAAACAAGATGGTATCACCCTTACCTTGGTTATCGGTTTGCGTAAAAAAGGCTTTTTGCCTGCTATTCTCTTGTAAAGCAGCAAGAGACAACTTATTATTATAGTGAGTTTCGACCTTTTCATCGACTCAACTTTCTATTAGTAGTTACGCTACCAATACCTTGTTTCCTTGTTCGGGAATTTCCTATACTAAAATCCAGGATTTCAAATAATCTCTAAAATTTATTAGCTGTTGAATTTTGGATATTTGGCTTGTGGCTGTATTTGTTCAATCTAGACTGAGTACAATCCAATCAAATCGAATTAGAACAGGAAAAAACAAACGACAAACGATCACTTGAGTCTTTTGACCAAATCCTTGTAAAAGCTTTGGATTTATCAGGCTATTTATATTTATTTATTTGATATTTATTTTTATCGGATAGCCGATCATCAGATTCGATCTTGTATTATCAGATTTGTATTGTTTATATATATATATCTTGAGCTGATCGTTTGATATTTACTGGATCTCTTTATACCCGATATTAATCTAGCGATATTTGGCATCGTGTATTTACTATTGTTTCTTATTAAAGGTGGTAGATATTTCATTTATCATAATAGCTGTGGTGATTATTAGTCAGTAAAATGTCTGATTCGCCGATACAACCTCAATACCTCATGGGTATCCATGAGTTCACAGCGAGATCCGAAGACGAGATAACTGTTAAAAAAGGCGACCATATCGAAGTTATCGAAAATGATAGAGGCTATGGTGATGGGTGGTATATTGTAAGTAATTTTTGTTTTAACTCTTGATCTTCTTTGTTTATTCTATCTGTGTTGGACAGAATACTAACCATTTTATAGGGTAAAAACTTAAGAACTCAACTGACTGGTTTATTTCCAAAAGTATTTACTACTGAATTAGTAGTGGTAAATCCTAATGAGTCGACCACCGCACCTCAACCTAGTTTTACATCTTCTAGTGAGTCACCTCCGGATAGCTTGAACCAACCCAACTTAGAACCATCAAATAATGATAAAAACAGAAAGAGAAGCTCAACACGAAGTATATCTACTCCTCAACAACCCCAAGCATTATCTGATGCTGTAGAGCCCCCTCGAAGCTTAGCAACCAGCCCAGCTATCTATGAAACTGCTGGTGTTACTAGTGGTACAGCTGCAGGTGCAGCTATTACTAGTAGTAGTGTTAAACAAGGACCATCTGTTCATGATACTATATCTGATATTGATGAAGCCATTTCGGAATTTAATACTGGTGGAATGAGTGGTACGCAAAGTCCTGTAGGTGGTCATCAGCAGCAACAGCATTCGGGCTCAAACTCTAATGGTCGTATCACATCTGCAAGTACTGGCCACAGTACCATAAGTGGTCTTTCTCCTTATGATACTCCATCATCCACTCCCAATATGCCCAGTTTGGATAATATCCATTCTTGGACCCCATATGATGTACGACAGTATTTCGATTATAGAGGCTATGAACCTCTAGTCAGTGATCAATTTGTCCATCATAAGATTACAGGCTCTATATTATTGGAGCTGGATTTAGCATATTTAAAGGAAATCGATATCACCAGTTTTGGAACTAGATTTGAAATCTCTAAAGAAATTAAATATCTAAACAGTATAGTATCTTCAAAAGATGCAAGTGCCACTGATTCTCCTAATAGTAGGCTAAGCTCTGCTGGTCCTGGTAGATTGAGTTCTGTACCTGCCTCTTCTCCAAGAGAGTCAGGTCTGAATCATCAACAATATATTAATAACAGTCCCCAAAAATCAAATGGAAATGGGCATCCTCCTAATAATTATGGTTCAAGATCTTCGAGATCTGATGTTAATGATACCTCAGCCCTAACTATAACACCCGATAATTTTAACGGTACTGCAGTTTCATCTACTACTGAACCTACTGAAACCCCTAGCTCACACCAACAGCATGCAAGACAACCTTCTTTTAATAGAAATTGGACTCCTCCGGTTCGGTCTCCATTGCCATCTGGAAGTTACCCCACCTTGCAACAATCTGCTGCCTTTCAAAATAATAATAATAATAATGCTTCTAATAACAACAGCAACCCGATAAGTATACATAACAATGCAAGTACTGAGCACCTTAGTCCTAGAACCCCTGATTTAGGCCTTCAACAGCAGCATCAAATGTTACCACAGTCTAATGAAAATAGCAGCTTGTCATCTATTCCTTTGTCTATTAGCGGTGTTGATAGCTCTGGACCTGCTTCAATAAACGATGACCTTAATGCAAATGCTGCCGCAGCTACCATCACCACTCCTAATAATACAACCAATTATTATCACTCTCGAGAACCAAGCACTGGAACTGTAAAGGTAGGATCTGGTAGGGAATCTTTTTATAAAGTTCCTAAGCATACAAGATCATCCTCAAACGTCGCTCTTAGTAATAGTAAAGATAGGCCTGGTAGTATTGCATTATCAGCAGATGAGGTTCGAAAGTCCCATAGACGACATTCTAGTATTATGTCATATTTAAACCAAGGAAGTCAGCGACAGTCATTGTTAATGCCATCTCCTGCTTTAGAATCTGAAAATGTTATTTCTCGTTCTTCTAAGAAGCCATTTGATTTATTTGGATCTAAACTGACAAATGGGCCTGTTATGATTACAAACTCTCCTCGAGCGCCTTCTCCTGGTAAACGAGTTGGAACAGATCCTACCCAACTTTCTCCAACTGCTCCTCAGATTTCATCTCCTAAACGATCTGCTACCTTTTCAAAATCCAAAACATTAAAGTCAATGGGCTCACAACATAATTTGAAACGTCCTACTCTTACGAAACAAAAAACTTCTGCATTTATGGAGGGTATCCAAAATATCACTGCTGAGAAATCTTCAAAAACTGCAAACTTTTCTGGGTGGATGCATAAACGAGGTGGTATTGGTGTTGGTACTTGGAAGAGTCGATTTTTCACTCTTCATGGTACTCGATTGTCATATTTTACTAGCTTTTCTGATAGTAAAGAAAGAGGTTTGATTGATATCACTGCGCATAGGGTACTACCTGCAAAGGAGAATGAGGACAAATTGGTTTCGTTGTATGCAGCTAGCGTTGGTGCTGGTAGATACTGTTTTAAGTTAGTCCCTCCTGCTCCTGGATTTAGAAAAGGGGTGACTTTTACAGCTCCTAAAGTGCATTATTTTGCTGTAGAATCAAAAGATGAGATGCGAAGTTGGATGGCTGCTTTGATGAAAGCTACTATTGATAGAGACGATACTGTCCCAGTTATTTCTTCTTGTGTTACTCCAACTGTTCCTCTTCCCAGAGCTCAGGAGTTATTTGCAGAGGCGAGAGCCCGAGATGAAGATTTACGGGCTAAGATGATTGCTGGTGGGTTGGCTAACAATAGTCCATCGAACAATCCAAATATTTCAGCAGCTCTTGGTTTAGATCTATATCCTTCTACTCCCGATTCCCCCGCTGCTTCATCGTTATTATCTTCTCGTACTGTATCAAGCGCAAACTCTTCATCAGTGAAAATGAATATGTCTCCTTCTAACACATATGCGCAGATGGCAGACTTTCAGTCTGATATACGTCATTTAACAACGAAAACTGCTGGTCTCAAAATTGTCACGGATTTGGAAGAAAAAGCCAGATTAAGACACTCTTAAGTTATGAAAATGTAATGATATTATACTTTGAAATTTATTCCTATTAATATTTTTATTTCCTTCCACTTTTATTTGATCTGTTCATATTTATATTTATATTTGTATTTATATTTATATTTATATTTATATTTGTACTTATATTTATATTTGTATTTGTATTTGTATTTGTATTTGTATTTGTATTTGTATTTGTATTTGTACTATAATTATAATTATAAAATGTTGATAACGAATATAACTTCTGCAGGAATGCTTCTGGCTTGAAAGAAGGTCATGATACTTCATTTTTGTAGGTTAGGGTTGTGTCCATTACTGGATGACTTCAATACACTGTTAGAATCGTTTGATCTTTAAACCATTTGAGATCACCAATACAATATAATTGTAAAATAGCTACCGTTAATATTGCTTACTAGATTAACTAATTTTTGGTCTTGAGCAATATATATTTATGGAATAGTGCCCACATTTTTTAACAATTTTATGTGAGCTAATTGTTTAAATCGTGTGACAGTTTTGCGGCAGATATAAACAAAGCAATGGAGCTAAGTAGTTTTAGCTTACCAGCTTCTGTTAAATTCCCAGTAGAAGTTATTTCAGTTGAATACCCAGTGGGATCAATTGTAGATAGACATACTCCTTTGTTGAAATATAAATACTGGGATCTTGTTGAAGATGGAGTTGGAATGGATGAAATTGATGATGACGATGAAGAAGCAGTTAGTACCGGACCAACCAGTGCATCACCAATTTCTAGCTCTGATTCAAGTTCACCAGTTGATCGACGACTAAGTAGAAGTAATTCTAATTCAGCTCCTGTTGCTCGAAAGGTAAGAAAGGAATTCTTTTCCTCGTTTGAAGCACCATCAAAAGGTAGAATTGAAGCATGGCTAATTGAAGAAGGTGACAAAATAATGGATTCAGCCCAGATAATTGTGAAAATTTTGGAACCTTGTAGCCATTCTGTGCAATATGGAGGATTGTGTGCCCTTTGTGGGGCAAGTGTTGAAGATGAGCAAGACTATGGTGAGTTTGACAATGCTAAGAGAGCTCCTATTGCTATGGCCCACGATACCAATGGTTTGACTGTTTCATATAACGAAGCAGAAAGAATCGAAAAGAATTCCACTGAGAGATTGTTAGGGGAAAGAAAACTGATCCTGGTGGTTGATTTAGATCAGACGGTTATTCACGCTGCTGTTGACCCTACTATTGGAGAATGGATGAAAGATGAAAAGAATCCAAACTTCGAAGCTCTCAAAGATGTTAAAACATTCGCTTTAGAAGAATACATTCCAGTTCCGGCTAGGTCTAGAAGAGAATCAGCTGCAAAAAATGCATCATTATGTTGGTACTATGTTAAATTGAGACCTGGATTAGATAAATTCCTAAAGGCTATGTCTGAGCTTTATGAAATGCATATTTATACGATGGCAACTAAGTCATATGCCAAATCTATTGCTAAAATAATTGACCCAGAAGGTAAATATTTTGGTAACAGAATTTTAAGTAGAGATGAAAGTGGAAATTTACTGCAAAAAAGTTTGAAGCGGTTATTCCCGGTATCTACGTCAATGGTCGCAATTATTGATGATAGAGGAGATGTATGGAAGTGGAGTAATCATTTAATCAAGGTTGTACCATATAACTTCTTTGTTGGAATTGGTGACATTAATTCAAGTTTCCTTCCTAGCAGGGATCCTTCAGTAGTGAGATATGATTTAAGAAAGAGGGTCATTGAAGAGAAGATTGAAGGAAAAGATGAAAAAATTACAGAAGATTCCAAAATCAATGAAGATATTAACGACAATAAAGAAGAAAGCAAAGAGGTGGATAGGCCAGCTCAATCCGATACCGATGAAAAGAGGGCTGCTGAAGAAAGCATGGTTAATCAACTAGTTGAGATTGGTGGAGGAGAGGACAATCCTGAGTTGCTGGACTTCCAAACAAATGAAAGACAAGAATCTTTAGAAGCGCAGTTAGAAGAACGCCCGCTAGCCAAGTTACAAAAGGATTTAGAAGAGAAGAGTCATCACAACATAGACAGTAAGGGAGTTCCCGACACTAGTAATGATTCTTCATGTAATGAGAAGAACCATAGTTCTGAACGAAAGGAGCATTTGTTATCCGACAATGACTCTGAATTACGGACCCTAGAAAATGCTCTCAGAATAGTCCATAACAAGTTTTACGAAGAATATGACAAGTCCCCTAGGGCCTCAATGCCCCCTGATTTATCAGGAATCATTCCTCATATTAAGCGAAAGGTATTTGATGGTTGTATATTTTTGTTTTCGGGAGTTCTCCCTGTTGGGCTTCATCTCGATAACTCCGATGTTGTTCAATGGGTACGAAGTTTTGGAGCTGTTGTTGTTGGGGACTGGATAGATTCGGTGACCCATGTGATTGCTACATCTGGGAAAACACATCGAGTCCGTCTAGCTGCTTCTAAGCCAAATATTAAGATCGTATATATCAGCTGGATATATCAGTGTATAGCCGATTGGAAGCGGGTATCGGAAAAAGATTATATAATAGATGTTCCTGATCCTATCGCTGAGGATGAACAAGAAAAGATCGGCCAAGTTGAGGACGATATTGAAGATTCTGCTGTCGAACAATTTACAAAATCTCTTTCTGGAAATATGGACTGGGATGAAGTGGATAAAGAGTTTGAAGAATTTATGGCGGAAAGTGGTGATGAAGATGACGAGGACGAAGATGAGGACGAGGATGATGATGATGACACTGGCATTGAAGATCACAATGAAAGCAATGGAGATAGCGATACAGTACGCGGTGAAGTTGAGGAGTCTACTGATGCAAGTAAAACAGGCCAAAAGCGGCCTAGAGAAGATGCCGACACATCTGATGAGATTAGACCTTCTAAATCTGCAAAGAAGTTGCCAGGAGCCAAGGGTTCAGATTCAGAGGATTTTGATGAGGATGAGCTTCTTGCCGAACTTGAAAATGATTTAATGTAGTCATATAATATTGTATTATACCTATAATAATTTATTTATTTTCTTTTATTACTTTACTTTCCGCCATAGCACTTTGAGCATATACATACTATTACAAATCATCATGGGACCGTTGAGTAAATCGGAACTCTATTGGTGGTATGGGGCCGGATTTAGGAATTTAGGCACCCGATTCAATAAGCGGGAGATCAACCCAGGCATATTTATCGCCGCATAAATCTACTTTCTACAGTATATACAATAACCTGACCTTAACTTGTTTCATCTTCTCTTAAAAGCAAACATGAGTAGAATTGATCAGTTGGTATTGTCATGGCTAGAACTTGATAGAGTAAGTATGTATATATTAATTTTGGATGGTTTTATCTAATAAAAAGAATGAAGTTACTAGAAATGAGATAAAGGCTTTGGCAAAAGCTGGAGATCGAGACGAACTGGAACGACGTCTAGGTGAAAGTAAGTATAGCAAGGTTTAAAGGGATATATATATATTTTAAAATTAACATGGCAACAAAGGGATTGCCTTTGGAACTGCTGGATTAAGGGCTAAAGTGGAAGCGGGGTTCAGTAGGATGAATGATTTAACAGTATTACAAGCATCACAGGGCCTTAGTTCTTATGTTTTAAATACAGTACCAAATGCTCAAGAACGTGGTGTAATTATCGGCCATGACCATCGACATAGCTCGAGCCGATTTGCTGAATTAACTGCTTTAGCCTTCCATGTTAAAGGATTTAAAGTTTATAGGCTCGGATTGGTTCATACACCATTGGTACCATTTGGGGTTGATTTTTTTGGGGGTGCATGTGGTGTTATGATCACTGCTAGTCATAATCCTGCACAAGATAATGGATATAAAGTCTATTGGGAGAATGGGTGCCAAATCATCCCACCTCATGATATTGGAATCGCAAAGTCTATTGAAGAAAATCTTGAACCTTGGACTTGGGATGTGTCGAAACTTGAGAATATCATTGAGCCATCTGATGACTGGAAGTCCAAGCTCGTATCCAAGTATTTCCAAACTATTCGAAACAACCTTCTTCTTCTAGAAGATATAACTCAGGAAGACCTGGATGCCTTCCGATTTGTATATACACCAGTTCATGGAGTCGGTTTAACGTTCCTTCAACAAGCCAGCAGTATTATAGGGTTAAAGGAGAACAGTGTCATAGCGGTGACAGAACAAGCTGCTCCAGATCCAGATTTCCCCACTGTATCATTTCCAAATCCTGAAGAAAAGGGAGCTTTGGACTTGGCTATGAAGACTGCTGATGAAAACAATGTTGATTTAGTACTTGCCAACGATCCTGATGCAGATAGATTCGCTGTTGCTGTTAAGGATACTAAGGTAGGTAAATGGGTCAAGCTCACGGGAAATCAGTTGGGAGCCTTGTTTGCTGCTTATACTCTAAACAGATATAAAACTAAGGAAAACTCACCAATTGATAAACTTGCTATGCTGAATTCTACAGTTTCGAGTCAATTGATTGCGCAACTGGCCAAAGTAAATGGGTTTTATTATGAAGACACTCTTACTGGCTTCAAGTGGATTGGAAACAAGGCCATCACTCTTGAGTATAATGGTTACAAAGTGCCATTTGCATATGAAGAGGCTATTGGATATATGTTTGAGGTTGTCCATGATAAAGATGGTATCAGCGCAGCATTTGTATTTATTCAGTTGTCATTAGAACTAAAGAAGCTTGGAAGGTCTATTTTAGATGAGCTTGAACAAATCTACAAACAAGTTGGATATTTTGAAGAGTATAACTCGTATTATATTTCACCAGACTCAAAGGTTACGGACGATATTTTTGAATATATTAGAAAATCTGGGGATCCTTATCCTACTAGTATTGGAAAGTTTACTGTCACCCGATGGAGAGACTTGACAATTGGATATGATAGTAGTACTGATGACCATGTCCCTGTACTACCAGTATCTGCCTCTTCACAAATGATTACTGTAGAGCTAAGCAATAAAAATGGACAGCCGATTCGTTTTACTGCTCGAGGAAGTGGAACTGAACCTAAACTAAAGGTTTATATTGAAGCTAGAGGAGACTCTGAAGTGGAGGCTAAAACTGCAGCTAAACAAGTCTGGGATATTCTCAAAGAGAAGTGGTTCCGACCCAGTGTAACTGGTTTAAAGGAGCAATAAATTTAGTTTATTTATGTTTCAAACTAATACTATTTTTGATATCTGCAATTAATTTTTGCATGTATATATATATGTACGAAGTCATTAAAAAGTTTAATGGTGCGATTTAGTTCAATATTATATAATATTATCGTAACGTATAACATTTCGACTTAACTTTTAACCATTTAAGGTTTACAGTGGGCTGCAGCCCCTACTGTTGATGTACTAAAGTTTTAAAGGGTCTTCAAAGCTTAGGTCTTCAAAGCTTAGATTCCTTGGCTGCTCTGATTTAGGCCGATCGTTGAACCAATGAGAATATTACAGCGACGTTGACTTACCAGGGCCACTTATTACTTCACCGCCGGCCAGCCAAGAGTTTATACAGATGTACCATTAAAGTAGAAACTAAATAGACTGGGCCGAAGCCTTCTACAGAATAATGACTCCCCTTAATAATACCGGTGCTCTCTACCCGTACAAGCCCATATTGCCTGGCCTACCTTCAAAACGCGGCGGCCCACACGTGTCTAGTATCTAGAATTGCAGCCAGAAACCCTGTTGATCAAACAGCCATTAGATAGTGAATTAATATGTGAAAAATAAAATAAAAATTCACTTCATTGACTTGATATGTGACTTTTGTTCAACCGGTCAAATCTCTTAAATTCATACAATGAATTCAAAAATATGAATAGCGGTATGTTTCGTATATATAAATTGGTTAGTTATTGAAGCACTTGTTTTTATTTTTCCAAATATTTTTAGTTTTAAACCTCATCCCAATCCATGTGTAAATCTTATGTTCTCGACCGCTGATAATTGTGACACAGTACTGACAGCATTGGCTAAGGACCTCCTTATCTTCAGGAGGTTATCTCCAAAAATCAGATAATATTTTTAACAATAATAACAAAAGTTTCCTAAATAAATAATTTAATCTTAAAATCATACAAACTTTAATATATTCATTCTGACGTCAATGGAAAAATTGATGCTATCACACGCTATCGGAGACCCTGTGCCTGAAGCTTCTGCTTAAGCCTCCTAATTTAATATTTCTTGGAACAATAGTAGCCATTACATACAGAAGCAGGACTATCCGTTTATCAGGGTATGGGCGGAATTTGATCAGTTAACTGTGCATTAGGTACTCACTGTCAAGAAAATAGTTAACTACCTGGCTTCAAGGCTTAGACGAGAAGACACTTTCAGTTGATTTTGTTTGATCCAACAATCCAATTTCTTTGAACTGTGATATTTCTTGTGGAACTGGAGTTCCTTGAAATATAGTGGTTGTTTAGATTTGAAGTCAATTTACGGGCACGTTTCCTTCTTTTCATTCTTATCGTTATTATTATTATATTTGATTTTTTTTTTTTCTTTTTTGTATGGTACGAATATCGGAACACGAATCATAAAATAACTACCAATTAATAAGAATATATCTTTTATCTAATAAGTGTATATATAAGCATTTTGTCATGTCATTACCAAGATTTGAAGAAAAGAACTCTCATTACGACAGCCAGTATTTTCGGCCAAGAGCCTCTAATAGGCCAGGCTCTTTGTATAATGGCAACTATTTTTCATTTGGAGGAATGCTAGCACAAATTCCTTCCTCCTCTAACTGGAGCCGTTATAAACCCCGTCTAAAGAAAGAAACTCGAAATAGAGTGATTATGGTCATTGTTTGGTTAATAGGATTCCAAATGATTGTGAGTAGGTTCAGCAGTAAGAAGAACTTTGATGTCGAACCTCTCCCAGAACAAAACCCGGTAGAATATTACGACCTTTTCAAATATTACGGAGATTCTGATGGCAGTCATAAAGAAGATATGCTTTTATTGTGTATCCCCCTTAGAAATGCTGAACCTGTCTTACCCATGATGTTCTCGCATTTAGAAAACCTCACCTACCCTCATAACCAGATTGATTTAGCATTCATGGTATCTGATTCTGATGATAACACCTTAAAAGTTTTGTATAAACAGCTAACAGCATTGATAGACAAGAATGCTGATCAACCTTCTAAACAGTTCCATAATATTGAAGTATTTGAAAAGGACTTTGGTGCTATAATCGGTCAAGGATTTGATGATAGACACGGTGTTAAAGTTCAAGGTGTAAGAAGAAAGTTAATGGGTAGAGCACGAAATTGGTTGCTATCAGCAGCCCTTAAGCCTTATCACAGTTGGGTCTATTGGAGAGATGCCGATATTGAGACCTCACCTATTACAATTGTCGAGGACTTGATGAAGCATGGACGAGACGTTATCGTTCCAAATGTTTGGCGACCTTTACCCGAGTGGTTGGGTGGAGAACAACCTTATGATCTCAATTCCTGGCAGGAGAGTGATGCTGCTTTGGAATTGGCTAAAAAACTAAACGAAGATGAAGTCATTGTTGAAGGATATGCCGAATATGAGACCTGGAGACCTCACTTGGCTTATTTTAGAATTGCCGGTGGTGATCAAGATGAAATCATCGACTTAGATGGTATTGGAGGTGTTTCAATCTTAGCTAGAGCTAAGGTATTTCGCCAAGGTGCTAACTTTCCTGGTTATGCCTTCTTGAATCATGCAGAAACTGAAGGTTTTGGTAAGATGTCTAAGAAGATGGGCTTTTCTGTTGGAGGCCTTGTGCACTACACTGTTTGGCATTTATATGAACCATCTGAGGATGATTTGAAGAAAATGAAAGAAATGGAAGAAGAAGCAATTGCTGCTTCTAAGTCTGCTGTCAATGCTGCTGCAAAAGCTACGGCTAAACCTATTGCTTAAGACACAACTTAGGTATATACGGTTTTTATGATCGAGAAGTTTGTATTTAAAAAATTATATTTCTGATAAAGGTATCTATGACTTTGTTTTAAAAGATTAAAAAATATTAAAAGAATAATAATAATAAATAAATAAATAAATAAATAAATAAATAAATAAAGAAGAATGTAAAATATCAACTTATAAGTTAATCAGAAATAAAAAATATAATATGATTCGACCCAGGATCGAACTGGGGACGTTCTGCGTGTTAAGCAGATGCCATAACCAACTAGACCATCGAACCAACTGTTGGAAAAACAATATTTTTACAAAGATTAGTGTTGGTATTAGTTTGTTATGAGGCTGATTATGAGGTCATAGATTAAGATTCGAATTCTATGATTCAATGAGATAATCAAATTGGAATATCAAATATGTCAATGTTCTT
>JAJMBN010000037.1:0-100209 GCA_030572735.1 Sugiyamaella mastotermitis
TTTTTTTAAAACTTTTTTTTTTTTTTTTTTTTTTTTTTTTTTTTTTTTTTTTTTTTTTTGGGAGGGGGATTAGTTGATTTTTAATGTAGAGTGTATTTTTATTGATAGTGTAGATTAATGTGAGATTACATCTAATCGTTTATAAATAAGATCCCTTCTATCGGTGTATAAATATAAATAATCACGGCAATATCAAAGATCAGCATTGAGATTCTTAACAACAAATTCGATGAATATATCTCGAATACGAGAAGTTTCTAAAGGTTTCATCTTATTTAATGAAACAAAGTTCCTTCGAATTCTGTTCATGTTTGCAATAGTAAGTCGTAAAGGTAAGTCAATAGGCTCATCATAGTTTGAAAGCTTGACGGTTCCTGCACCAGACGTTTTGTATAGATCCATGATCTCATTAATAACAGCTACAGTAATTTTATCAAGCTCTGTGAGGTAATTTCCAGGAGTAGCAGGCTTTAAGACGGTAGCTTGATTTGGTGGCTTAGGCTTCTTCAGTACCAACGTTTCCCATATTTCATCCACTGGTAGTTCTACATCTTCGTATGATACTGGGAAGAGAGGAGCATCCCATCTAGCCATACCATTAGGTTCCTCATATCTAAACACCAATGCTTTAAATAAGTCTTCGGGCCATCTTTCCTGTTCGGATCTTTTTAAATTCCATTCCTCGCAAACTTCCTTGGGTGCACCAACATGAACAAGACAGGAATTCGTTTGGAGCGCCTTGGCCTCACAAAATAATTGGTATCTAAACCCCTTGATATATGATAAATTATCAAATATAACAATAGTTGATTTTGAGAGCTCTCGTTTAACTGCAGAAATCTGAGCACCTCTAGTGGCCTTTTCAGTATGTAATCCTCTATATGATTCTTTTGCCAAATTTAAATTTTCGTCATTGATGATTACAACTGACATGTTTAAGCCAGACTCTTTAATTTTCGCTTCAAGACCCTGTTTAAGCTGCTCAGACCGGGTGGTCTTACCTGAAGATGGATACCCAGATATAGTGATTAATGGCATCCTTTGATCAATTCCGTATATATTTATTTCTTTTTCCCCTGAGGATTGTTTTTATTGGTATTAAACTAACAAATATTTTTTTTTTTTTTTTTTTTCATGTCAGTATATGCAGCTATGTAGCTATAAATCGGTGCGGCTAATTTTGAACATGAAATTGAATCCCAAAATTATTATTCTAACAAACAACTTAGTTTTTATTTATTACTTGGAGAATCTCAAGAATGTCAAAATCATTGGGAGAATCCGTATCCAAAGCAGCTGCTTGGGTACCTAGACAGACATTTCCTAATTATAACATACCACTTGCCAACTTCCATGGTCACCACCGAAAGGCCCTACAAGCTATGCACCAAGCATCTTTACAAGTTGATCTTGTTCTTGAGTTAAGAGATAGTCGAGCTCCATTAAGTTCTATAAATACACTATTTGATAGAGTATTAGGACATAAGAAGAAAATCATATTGTATACCAAGAACGACCTCAGCAGTATAAACCCGCAAAAGTACAAACAGTGGCACCAGGGCGAAAACGAAGAAAAATTCCTGGCTATCGACTGCCGAAGCCACTCTGATG
Organism: Sugiyamaella mastotermitis; assembly: GCA_030572735.1. Taxonomy (NCBI): domain Eukaryota; kingdom Fungi; phylum Ascomycota; class Dipodascomycetes; order Dipodascales; family Trichomonascaceae; genus Sugiyamaella; species Sugiyamaella mastotermitis. The sequence goes on from JAJMBN010000037.1 coordinate 1,612, forward strand.
CTAAGAAAATATTAGATGAGGCTAGACAAATCTATGACCAAGCTGAGATAAAACCACCATTGGGAATGAGATTACTGATTACTGGAATGCCAAATGCAGGTAAAAGTACGTTTCTAAATACCCTTCGAAAAGTTGGCACAAATCTGAAATCTAAGGTTGCTGCCACTGGAGAAAAGCCAGGTGTTACAAGAAGTATCTCAGAAACTATTTGCATTTCTAGAGATCCTAATATCTATATTTTTGATACCCCAGGTGTGTTTGTTCCTCAAATGCAGACATCGGAAGATATGATTAAGATGTGTTTAATTAATGCAGTCAAACGAAGTCATGTTGACCCGGTCATTATGGTTGATTATATATTATATCGTATAAATAAGATATACCCCGACGGTAGGCCTTATTTGAAGTATACAAAACGACCCACAAATGATGCAGAGTTTTTGTTGCGAAGTATTGCTAAAACCAGAGCAGAGCGTCGAGGCAAGAAATTCTCATCTGCAAATTATAATGAGAATACTGAAGCACAAGAATTCATTGAAAAGTGGTCTAAAGGTCGAATGAGCAAAATCGTACTTGATGATGTCGATGATCCTGATGCTTATAGAAAAACAATAGAGTTACAACAAAAGGTTCTATCGCGGTTTGATTTAGGTCCTTTGAAAATCAGTCACCACCAAAGGAAGCGATTAATGCTTCGATAAACAAATTATATGTCGTATATCTTCTGGAAATGTTGCTATTTAATTACCTATTCCTCTGCTGCTGTAGAGCCTTCTTGTTCTTCATCTCCAGCTTGGGTTTCGAAATCTTCCTGCTCAAATACCTTATGAGTAGCCATAAATCTAAGATGTTAGACCATATTGTAAATAGTATATTTAATATATTTGTAAATTGATCACATACAAAGCTCCATGTAAAATACCCAATTTCTTGATGTGGTCTGCTTGTTCAGTAGTGACCTGAAGATGATTAGCCATATCCAATACATTAGACTGGAGCTGTGCTAATTGAGCATTAAGATATGCCATCTGTCGAGACTTCAGAGTACTTGAAGTATTAATAGTTTTTCTTCTGGTACCCGAAGGAGCTATAGACTGTCTGGGGAGCATTTAAATACTTTAATAACGCGATTAGTTTGTTGACAAGATGTTGTTGCGGGTGTAGAGTAAGTTAACTTAATGATGTTCAAGTATAGTGAGGGTTAGGCTTATTGTTACACTCAATGGACATCATCAAGAAGTCCAAAACGAATCAACCAAAGTATCACCTACAGTATAGGATAATATGAGATATATTTTGGGATTGAATAGAATTATTCTGTCCAATTACTCTGATGTTAGCAATGTTAAATCAGGAGATATGTCATGGATTCTTACAGAAGGGTTTGTTCTTGTATTACATGTTGTATCTGTAGCCCAAAGCTTGGGGGTATGGCTCTTCATCCTAATATCAAATTTTATTACACTATATTGATTGATATGTTAATACAACACTTGGGAAATTATAGATCAATAAACTCAATATAAAGAAAGATATTACAGTTTTATCTCTACTACTGATGGCAACCTGCCAAATATTTCCTGACCCTGGATCTACTTCTAAAGATTGGGGTATGGAAAATATTTTTCGCCGCACAATGAAGAAGTAATTATCTTTTTTTTTTTTTTTTTTTTTTTTTATTTTTTTTCCTATTTCTTTCCTCTGTTAGATTTTCTGTTCTCAAATAGATAAAATGAGCAACAAAGTCAAAAAGGTAAGCTCTTCCAAGCTTAAGAGACCTTCTTCAAGTCTTTCTTCTAGCAAGGACAAGAAGGTTCAAAAGGTTCAAGACAAGCATTCTGAAAAGAAGCATAAGAAATCGAAGAAGCAGCACCAAGTAGAGGAGGAGGAAGAAGATGAAGAGATCGAGCAACTTGACCAAGATTTAGAGGATCTCAGGGGATTGCTTGATGTAGACACTGAAGGAAAAAACAAGAATGAAGATGAAGAAGAAGTAGAAGAAGAAGAAAAAGAGAAGGAAGAAGAAGAAGAAGAAATGGAGGTTGATGAAGAGGAAGATGATGATGAAGAAGAGAATGAAAATGAAGATGAAGATGGTAACATCTCCAACCCCAATAATAAGTCTATCAGTGCAGCTGCTGCATCAACTGATGCTGTTCTTTTCTCTGATCTCCAATTATCAGAAAATACCACCAAGGCTATTAAAGATATGGGTTTTGAGAAAATGACTGCTGTACAAGCCAAGTCTATTCCTCCTTTGCTTGCTGGTAGAGATGTTTTAGGTGCTGCTAAGACAGGATCTGGTAAGACTTTGGCATTCCTTATCCCCGCCATCGAGTTACTTTATTCTCTCAAGTTCAAGCCTAGAAATGGTACTGGTGTTGTTGTCATTTCTCCTACTAGAGAATTAGCGTTGCAAATTTTTGGTGTTGCTAGAGAGTTGATGGCTCACCACTCTCAAACTTTGGGAATTGTCATTGGTGGAGCTAACCGAAGAGCTGAAGCTGAAAAGCTTGTTAAGGGTGTCAACTTACTTATTGCTACCCCTGGTAGATTACTAGATCATCTTCAAAACACTAAAGGTTTTGTTTATAAGAACTTGAAGGCTTTAATCATTGATGAAGCGGACAGAATTTTGGAAATTGGTTTCGAAGAGGAGATGAAGCAAATTATCAAGATCTTACCTCAAAAAGATGACCGTCAAACTATGTTGTTTTCTGCTACTCAAACCACCAAGGTTGAAGATTTGGCCCGTATCTCGCTCAAGCCTGGACCTTTATATATTAACGTTGTCAGCGAAAAAGATGCATCTACTGCTGATGGATTAGAACAAGGTTATGTTGTATGCGACAGTGACAAGAGATTTTTATTATTATTCTCTTTCTTGAAGAGAAACAAGAATAAGAAGGTTATTGTTTTCTTATCTTCGAGAAACAGCGTCAAGTTTTATGGTGAATTGTTAAATTACATTGATTTGCCAGTATTAGAGCTTCACGGAAGTCAAAAACAACAAAAGAGAACAAACACTTTCTTTGAGTTCTGTAACGCTAAACAAGGTACTTTAATTTGTACTGATGTTGCTGCAAGAGGTTTGGATATTCCTGCTGTTGATTGGATTATCCAATTCGATCCCCCAGATGATCCAAGAGATTATATTCACAGAGTCGGAAGAACTGCTAGAGGTACCCAAGGTCGTGGTAAGAGTTTAATGTTCTTAACTCCTTCTGAATTAGGATTTTTGAGATATTTGAAGGCTGCTAAGGTCCCATTAAATGAGTATGAATTCCCTAGTAATAAGATTGCGAATGTCCAAGCTCAATTAGAAAAGTTGGTTTCATCTAATTACTGGCTTAACCAATCTGCCAAGGATGGTTATAGATCTTATTTACAAGCTTATGCTAGTCATCATTTAAAGACTGTTTATCAAATTGACAAGTTAGATCTTGTTAAGGTTGCCAAGTCGTTCGGTTTCAATATTCCTCCTAAGGTTAATATCACTATTGGTGCTAGTGGTAGAGCTCCCAAGCCCACCAAACCCGCCAGAAATGGTAATGACAAGAGAAAGAAGTTCACTCGATAGACCAAGAAAATTTACTATATAACGTGTAAAATATTGATGCATTAATTTATTTGTTTTATTGTTTTATTTATTGTACTTTATTTTATTTTATTTTTTATTTTTTTTTTATAGTTCAACATTTTCGTCTCTGTAGTTTAAGGGATCGATGTTCGTCTATCTGGGTTAGGGCTTAAATTGTAATTTTCACTACTTCATCAACTGTTCGATATTAGCCTTTTACATCAATATTTTATCATGTTTGGTCCATTCAAATCTACTGCTGCCAGACTTGGTGGTTTATTATGGTATGTTGTACTTATATGGTTTCATAATATATATATTAACATTTAGGAAAATTCCTCACACAATGTCTAAACATCAAAAAGCACGACATCGACTCAGAATGAGAATCGTCGACAGAAATATTGAGAGAATTGGACTTGGTCTTCGACTCAAGGGTCTTACTACTAAGAAATTAGAGAAGTTAGAAGCTGAGTTTCCAAAGGAAAGTGAAATGTCAGCTAAAGATAAATACTGGATCTTCAACAAAACTTCAAAGGGCTATAGAAAGAGTGCTCACAGACAACCCAAGTGGACTAAGATCTCCAACCGTGTTCCTCCTACCGGATTTTAATGACTGTAAATATTTGATGTGTATATAATAACATTATTCTTTTTTTATTTCAACTTTGGTTTGTCTCTGTATGTGAACTAGAGGATCTACTTTTTGACATTAAATATTATATATAAGTAGCAATCCAAAAAGTCAAGCATGAGTGATAAATAATATATGGGCGCGATTACTTCTTTCTGACATTCTTCCATTTCCATGAAGAGCTTCCGTCCTTATTAATGATTTTCTTCTTATCTCCCTTCTTCATTAACTCTCTTTGAGTATCCATTCGGCGTTGAACTTCACTCAACTGCCCTTGTCTTTCCAATCGTCTCTCTAATTCCTTAAATTTAGTTAATCGCTTCTTCTCAGCTATACTGTTCTCTTGAATAGATATATTGCTGTCTTCAAGTTGCGATTTTCTTAATCTGTTTTCTCTTCTATCAAGCAGACTCTTATCGGTATCAAAAAACTTGGCTGCAGAAAATGACTGGGCATCTTCATGATTGTCCACAAAAACAGTATGTTCTCCACCAGCAGAAAATGTTAACTCAGATTCCAGCTTAGCAATCTTTTTAGATTCATTATTGGTCATAGTCTTAATATAACCAGAATCTTGAGTCTTTAATAACTTGGCTTGAGAGTTCGTTAATACTTCATTATCTCTTTCAGATATTAAAATTCCTTTTGAATCAGTCTTCTTATTAACCATAGCATGATAGAATTCATCAGGATTTCTATAAGTAGCCTTATTTCTTAAAAGCTTTAACTGAGCTTCTTTTTTGTGGAAATCTTGCGATCTGAGCCGATAATCCTTCTTCTTCTCTAACAGACCCCATTTTCGTCGCTCAAGCGGTTGAGATCTCTCTCTATGCTGCTTCTTGGCAATATTATGACGTAAAACCATTTGTTCTATCTTTATATTATAATAGAATGCAATAAAATGGACTTGCTAATAAATAAATGGAAAATTTAGATAATTAGATTCCGATGTACATTTTTATTTTATTATTTTTTTTTTTTTTTTTGATAAATAAATTTCAGGGTTAGGCTTTTATATACTGCTGCCCTACCTGCCTAAGCAGTACAAGGTGTTTCTAATCAGAACAGTTCTTCTACATAACTTATAAATATTTTATTTACATTTATTGTTAATTGAAATTTATTATTATTATTATTATTGTTATTATTCTTATTTAATTTTAATCCGATTTTTCTTGGTGGCGTCTTGTATCATTAACCGAGGAATCTGTCATCTATACTACATACAGTAGTATTAAACGTGCAGTTGAGCCTCTTCCTGTTTGTACATTTCAGACATCAACATCGCAAGTAGAACCAAAATTCGGGGGTATTTGTATCACCTATAAACAAGCACACGTTAACCTATAATTAATAACAGTATGATATGACGGAGTTTGAGGATTTGTTTTACAGAGTTTCCGAGTCTCATACGGTAGATGAGAACCTCCTTGTGGCTATTTACCTGGCAGCCGCCTGTAAAAAACATATTGTAGTCCGATCTCGATCACAACCATATGTTCTCAAGGATATGCTGGTAACTATTGGTAGAAATGTATTGGGATATTCTAGAGTATTGACTATTACTTGTTACAATGATACCAATTGGGCAGATATCTGTCAGAAACTCATTATTGGCGGTTCCATTCCTGGTTATGTGGTGATTGAAAACCTAGAACGTACATCTAAGACACTTCAATCATTATTACTAACATTTTTGTTTAACAGACAACTAGAAGTTTGTGTGGAAGATGATACCATTGTATACAAAGTACCCGAATCATTTATGTTGGTTATAGTTGGTAATGGACATTTGTTAACCCATCATCTCCGAGATTATCTATTATTGGAGCATTATGTCGACTCTCTATCGAATAACAATTCGCAACAAGCACTGGGTCTGGTAGGAGAAAATGATACGAATAAGAGTAATACTACCAGTTCTATTGAGAGTAAAGAATCTACATTATCAGCAAAATCAAGCGGTGCTGATACATCACAAACTATGGGGACCTTGCTTATCAGTCAACAGTTTACTAGTCAGTTAGCTCAGAAAGCCGAAACTGTTACTATAGTTGCTCGAGTGCGACAATACATGCAAGATATTGTAGTATTTTTAAGAACTCATAGACTGATTAGAAGAGGGGTTTCTGCTAGAACTGTCCGGGACTTTGATTTCTTAGTTCGCTCCCTCAGCGTACTACATGACTATGAATTTGCTACTCCTTCAATAGTAGCAATAGCGGCTAGGAAGGTATTCCCCCTTCATATTGAACTGTGCTTACCACGAGATGAACCATCTTTGCATTATGGGGGAGATATAGAGGTAGTCAAGCAGTGGTTGGCAAAATGGGATGAGGATCTTGTTATTGAGGATGTGTTGAGCAATGTACCACCTCCTGTTTAGATAATCCTTTTATTTCACAGATGATCCCATAAATAATTTGTGATAAATTGGTCACTATACTTTTTGTCAAGATTGAAAACATATACGTGATCAGTAGAGGATGATTGAATCAGAGCCTTGAGGTTATGTAAGTCGTTAAACATGTCATCCGAACTACTAGAAGCACCGTTTGTATCGGATGCACTAAGGGTGATGCCTAAAGATCGATATATTTTCAACCGCAATATAGTAGCATCATCTATATACTGTGTTGATGCCACCTGTTCAATATCTATGCTGTTAACATCATCTAGTTCTTCCTTTAACTTTTCCAATGTTGCTTGACTAGACGCGTTAGCAACCTCCAGCTCGTTGATAGTCTTGGCAAGACCAAACTTATCCCTATCTAATTGAACAATCTGTTTTGAAATTTCCCTATGAGCAGTTGAATTCTTACTAGCCTCAGTAGCAGCTCGTGCTAATTCTAATTTTCGTGATAAACTTCTTAACGCATCTTGCGACTGGTCGATAATTTGTTGACGTTTCTCCTGCAGTCGCTTGAAGTTTTGTTCTGCTCTATCCCAAGTTTCAAGGTCTTCTTTAATTTCAAAGTTCTCTATGGCGCTTTTCACCAAAGGGTAATAATTCTCTGCATAATAATCTTCTTCCATGTTATATAGTAGAAGTTAAAACATTTAATAAACAAAAGTCATATGCATAAACAACTTCTCGATAACGTAAAAACACACAAAAATAAACATGTTTGGCTCATAGTCTCACGTGATGATAGCAATTTGGTGCACCACCTCGCTAGGAGGTTGAGATTGTTTTTACAATTGCTCTGGAACCATATGAATTACTAATGCTATTCTAGATATGTTAGATATATTTTGGTTATAATATTTTTTTATTTTCTAACAATCAAAAAAAAAAAAAAAAAAAAAAAAAAAGCATTATAAATTGCTTAAAATTTCTATGAACCTTTACCAGTTTGATGAATCCACCCTTACCCCTATAAACCACATGTTTTATTGAAATACTGTACGAGTTATGAACATGTCTTCAAAAACTATAGAATGAGTACGAACGAAAGAAAGGTGCCAGCATGGATGCTTGCTCCTTATGAGGAGAAGGAGATTAAGGAAATATGTCAGAAACAGTCTGATAAGATGTGTGCTGATAAGTTCTTAGCGTTTGGTAGATGTAGTGAGAAGCATCAACTTTTATTTTCTTGGAAATGTGCTGAAGAAAAGAAAGCTATGATTGATTGTGTCGCTTATTGGGGTAGTCGAGAAGTCTATGAAGACCTTCAAGATAAGTATATCAAAGAAAAAAAAGAAAAGCTGCGTAAAGAGGGTCGATTATAAAGCAAGCGTTACACTTAATATGGACATCATCATCTTCAACACCTGCTACAAATGATATGAAGACAAAAAAAAAATTATTGCTCTATCACTATTAATCTTTGAAACTTCTATTAAATTCTCGGAATTTCTATTCAGCATTACCTAGTTCTGTTTGTTGCGGCAATCTGTAAATAATATTCTACATAGCTGTGGTAGCTCTTTTGCTGAAATGTACATATATTTGACATTACATTCCCGTTATTGGTAAGTCTTGTAGACTTTTAAGTTCGGTACATATGTCACAGAACATTTAATTCATAGTAGAACGATGGAAAGATAACTTTCCCGGACGATCAGGGCAATCTTATGACGAAAGATTTAATCCCCCATATTCTTTGTTGCTCTACCCCTGCCACTTGCCTCCAATATATTCCGCCTCCACCGTTGAATATCACGCCTGTCTTAACTTTATGGAAACAAATGACATCAGCCATTCAATTACATTAAAATCACTCGTGACAAGGCTATGTTTTATAGTCCATTTATCGTTTCCAAATGGTTCTTGATTTTAGACAAAGGCGTAAGCGCTAGTGGGCGTGATGCCTTTAACGGTAGTAAAATTACCTATACTAGATCTTGTGATAGAATAAATATAATTAGTATTATTATTTTTATGTTAGAACAAAGTAGTAACATCTCCCTGTATTATAGGAAATTCCCTTTTACCCTTAAACTTTGCTTATTAGGTCATTACAATAAAGGTTAATACTCTTAATAACCAACTGTGGAATCCTTTAGTTTAAACTTCTTCATCATGTGGCCCGTCATTATAGCACTGATTGATTTAGATCATTTCCTATTCAAGCACGCAAGCTTCTCCAATTGGACCCAAACCCTTCTCCCCCGCCTTTTTTTCTTTATCAACTACTTATAGATTTAACTAACAGGAACACAGAGAGCAAAAAGTTGTAATATTATAATGAATGATCGTCTGAAATATAGCAATTGTAGTTAGCTCTATCATATTGGAGGCTCCGTCGATGATTTGTAAATTTCACTTGTCTACAAGTATATAAGAACCTTCATCCCGTTGTCTGACTAGATAGATATTTATTTTAAGTTTAGTTTTTACGATATTTAACATTTTTTTGATTGAGTTGACTTTTATTAATATTAATATCCACCTTACTATTACTATTGTTACTTTATTTGAATAACGTTGTTAAAATCGAGACATCCAATTGACAAATCTTTTTCCCTACTTCTATTACTATTTGATATTTCAAATCTTTGTATTATATCATAATTTAAAGCACAATGTCTGGTGTTGTTAATACAGTCACTAGAGCTTTATTTGGTGAAACTCCTACTCAGTCTACTGCTGGTAGTGATTCTAATGCTCCGGTTCGAATGCCTGGTGCATTTATTGTGGATGACTTGGATGATGAAGTCATTGATCATACTAAGAATGCCACCCTTAACAAATTTCAGAAGAAATCTTCTTCTAGTGCCGATAACGATCTTCAATTGCCGGATACTGTGCCTGGTACTGCTTTACCAGTCCATGATGCGTTTGAAACTTCACCAACTCATCAAGCAAACTCGTCTGCTTTGAAGGGTAGTTATGATAAACCCCGTAATACTGTTCCTAGTACGAATATACCCATTGCCCAAAGCATTAGTGGTTTAGAAGCACCAGCTAGACAAGTTTACCCCTCGTCTTCTACTACTTATTCTGGAAATGAGCTCAGTTCTCAAACGAGCGATATAGCTGGGTCGATTGATGATAAGCAGGCACCCGCGAGCTCCAGTCTGGTACCTGATCATCCTAGCTCTTCAAAGTTAGAGAAGGGATCTGCAGCTTTGGCAGGTGGTTTAGCAGCTGGATCTGCTGCCGCTGTTGGTGGGTACAAATTGGCTACAGACCAATCTTCAAAGTTGGGTAAATCTAGTAAGTATTTAAGCAATATCTTCCAATATTGATATAACTTGGCTAACTCTTTAGATGATTCTTCTGCAAGTCCTGGGTATACAATCTCTGGCGGTTCTGGAGTTCTGACTGGAAGTTCCAATGTTTATAGTACTCAACCCAACTTAGATTCTTCCAGCAAAGATTTTAGTTCCAGTGGGGCTGGTGCTGATTCTCAGTATCTTGATGACGATAATTTGGCTTCTCAAACCTATAACTCTACTGATATCAAATCCGGTGATATTCCTTCTTCAGCTATTGATACTGGAAAATCATATGCTTCCAAGTATTCCAGTGGCCCTGTAGGAGTTCAGTCTGATCCAAGTTCTGGTTATGGATCTGCCTCCCAATATGGACAAGATATATCTCCATTAGACAATCCTAAAGGAAAATATTTGTCTTCTTCAAACCCGGTTGTCTTATCTACCTCAGATGCTGATTCTAGTAGGCATTATTCCTCTGCTGCTAAAGATGACTTGGATAAGAATATAACTAGCTACAACGAAGCAACCGGTATTAATACTGATAGTCATGCTTACACTGGAGCCAATTTAGGTTCCACCGGATTGGATTCCGCTGGCTTGGAGCAATCCCATATTACATCAGGAACCGGCTCTGGGTTTGACGACAGTTTGAATGCTGGTAAACAAGCTTTATCTAACCAGGAATATAGTGGAACTAGTTACATTGATCCTACCGGCGGAAATAAAGTCGAGCCAACCAATATCAACTCCAGTTGGTCGGATTCTGGTTCTGGTGGTCAAATTGATCCAACTGGAGGAAATAAGGTAGGACCCACCGACACTAACTCTAGTTGGTCTGGTATAAGATCAGGAGAACAGGTTGATCCTACTGGAGGAAATAAAGTAGGTCCAACTAATACCGATGCTAGTTGGTCTGATACTAGTAAGAAAGAGTCCTACGGTTATGAAAACTCTAGTGGTCAATTTGATCCTGCTGGAGGTAATAAGGTTGGGCGTACTGATACTGACTCAAGCTGGAGTGCCAGCACTAATCAAACAAATCCAACAAATCAAAAATCTAGTGGGTCTGCTGGTATTGCCGGTATAACTGGTGCTATTGGTGCTATTGGTGCTGCTGGAGTTGCAGCTTTGACTGGATCAAGATCTAAAGGAGCAACTGAGTATACTAGTTCTTCAGAGAAAACTGGTGTTCCATCAGATCAAGGTTATAATTCTACAAGTTCAACCAATCCAAGTGATTATTCTTCTACAGATTATAATTCTGCAAGCCGAACTGGACTTAGTGGATCTGACAATATTGGAAAGGATGAATATAATTCTATTACTCATTCATCGAAGTATTCGAATCCAGCTGGTTATAATTCAGGTGCTGCAGATTTTAGTTCTGATCCTTCTGATCCATCTGGTCTTAGCTCTGGTGTTCCTGGCTATGGCTCGACAAAATCAGCCGGATATGGATATAAGAATTCTACTGAACCAACTGGTGCTGTGAATTTTAGATCCACTGATTCTACTGTTCCCAGCGTCCTGAGCGGTTACTCTTCTTCTACCGATCACATTTCTAAGGGTTTTGACCAAGGAACAGGTAATAATAACAGTGGTTTTGTAAACTCTCCTGATTATAGCTCCAGTAAGACTGCCCAACCAACTTACTCAAGTGGTCAACAAGAATTTGCTGGTAGTGATAGTCTAGCTTCTAAGAAGGGGTCTAATTCGGGCTCACTTGGAACTTCCCAGTTGAAAGACAGCGCATATGATACATCATCAGGTATTCAAGGTTCATTAGACGACCCCAAGACATCTAAGAAATTTTCTGATTACGGTAAGACTGCTGCTGCTATTGGAGCTACCGCTATCGCTACAGGAGGTGCTGCCAAACTTGCTTCGGATTTCAAGTCCAAGGACTTCAAGAGTGCTGCACAAGATGCTGGTAATGTCTATAAGGTGAATAAGGGTACCTCTAACTCTTCGAATATGACTTCTGATAGCAGCTCTCATGTTTATAGCAATGTCTCAAAAGATACGGGTAGTACCCCACTTTCCAGTAAGCGATCAGCTGATGCTTCCAAGCTAGTTTCTGATATAAAATCTCAAGATTATAGGAGTGTCGCTCAAGACGCTGGAAGTTTTATCAATTCTAATAGGCAGAACTTTAATCCTTCTAAACTGGCTTCTGATAACTCCCAGAACTACAAGAGTGCCGATAAAGAACCAAGCGCTTCTGGCTCATCTGGTGCAGCCGGTGTTGCTGGTGCTCTTGGTGATACTGGAACTATTGGTACTGGTGCTCTTAACTCATCCGGCTCTTCTACTTCTAAGCCTAACATTGTCAGCTCAAGTGGCTCTGGATATACAAAATACGAAACCGGAGGAGACACTTCTAAAACAGCTGATGTAGGTGCAGCGGAGAATCTTCCACAGAGCCCATATTCGCCTGTCAAGGATTTGAGAACATCTGATACTAGTCAAAATGCTGGTGGTTATTTGGGTGGAGCTGATTCCCAATCATCTCGGTTGGGTAAAAAGCAGGGCTATTCTTCTGGCACTGATGAAAAAGTAACTGGCCCATCTCAAAACTCAATTCCAACTACTTCATCCAGCCGACCTGGTACTGGTTATTCTTACACCGCAGACGAAGCCAGAGAAGCTAAGGTAAATAGAAAGGTTCCTTCTAGTGGACCTGCTCTTACCGGTTATGTTACGAAATCACAGCGCAAAGTACCCAGTACCGATGTTGCCACCCTCAAGGCCAATACTCCTCCTGAAAGTCAAGAAATTGCTCGCGCTGCAGCTAAGTCTGCTAGTGTGAAGGATTCTCGAGTTGTTGATTCCATAAACAAGAATGGAGACACTCAAGGTTTAGACCAATCACCCCAGAAGACTGAAGTTAAAAGCAAAAGTGTCGGTGTTGTTGGTGCTGCTGGTGCTGCTGGTGCTGCTGTAGCAGGTGGTCTAGCTTCTCGAAAATTGAGAAAAAATAAGTCGTCTAAACTTGATGATAACCACTTTGAAGACTTTTCAACGAACCAGCTAGATCAAGAGGTTCCTGTCAGCAATCCAAAGGTTCAGCCAGCTACTCAACAACCAGCTTCTCCTACTTCTCCATACTCTCACACCTTTATCTCTACTCTACGAGACCATCCATCAGAACAAGAGACTGAAAAGGTTATAGAAAAGAAGCAAAGAAGAGCTTCAGGAGGTGGAGGATTCTTACCTTCTATTGTAACATCTATTTTTGGTGGAAACAAGAACAGTTTTGCAGATAAGGAGCAAGCTTCCGGTTCTACTATCGTTGATAGTCAACCAAATCCAACCTCACCAGGAAATCTTGAGTCAAATTATTCTGAACTACCTACTAGTGAACAGAAACTTCAAGATTCCGTCTTGGGCGGTGCTGAGAAACCTTTAGACGTTAAGCCTATAACATCTGAACTTCATCAAGATGATTCTTTGGTACAGAATAAGGAGTTAAATCCAGATTCCAGAGCTGGAAATATTACTGGTGATTCTTTTGATGTTGATAAAACAACCCCAGTTACTGGTACTGGTGCTGATACTGATAAACATGCCATTGCTGGTACTGTTGCTGGTGCCATTGCTGGTTCTGCTGCTATTGGTGCTGCTTATGGATATCATAACTCGGCTGGCAAAGATACAGCTCAATCTGATTTGAACCCTCCTCTTCAATCGTACCCTTCTGAGAACTATGATATAAGTGGAGTTTCTCGGTATGCTAGTGGTTGCGAAAGCGTTCCTCAAACCAATTATGGTATTAAGTCTAGTAATCCCAGCGGTACTGATGGTAGCGCTAAACTCCCATCTGCTGATTCATTTGGAACCGATGGCTCGTCTGGCAAAGGAGGTTCTGATCTCAATACCTCTAGCGCTGGTAGAGATTACGAAGGTAGTACTGATCAATCAGCCTTATCAAGAGCCAAGAATGATTTTGGTACTGGTGATCCTATGGGCGGATTGAACAAGGATTCTTCATCGTCGGTAGTGGGAGGCTTTAATGGTTCGGAGCTTTCAAATTCCACAGGAGCAGGTGTTTACGATTCTAGTTCTCAGCAACAACCAACCTCAGGGTTATACCATACAGATAATGCTATAGGACAGGATGTCGATGGATCTGGAATCAATAAGGATCCTAGCACTGAATTGAACGAGTCATCTCATTCAGCCAATAAAGATACTAAAAATACTAAAGATATTGGTGATAGTCCTCGACAAAGGCCAGCTGTCAAACTGCAAGATGCTCCTGCTATTACTGGAGGACGAGATATCTTGACAGATAGTTCTGGAGTGCCAATTCAACAGAAGCCAAGTGTTGATGTCAATCAAGCTTCATTAGCATTGGGATCAGTGGCTCTTAATTCGCCTAGATTTGAACGGCGAAGACTCAGTACATCTTTAAACAGTAATTATGTTACTGAGCCATCCAATATAATTTTTGATCCAACAACTGGTAAGCACTATGCTACTAACGAGAAGTCTAGTGAAGGTGAAGAAGCTATTAGACAAAAGTTAAAACAAAGCCTACCTAAGGAAGTTCAAAATGTCCTTAATAGCCCGACTCCTCGAAGAAAGAGTATTGCTGAACAGGGAGATACTATTGAAAAGACCAAGTCTGGATCTGACCTAGGATCCAATTCAAGTGGTGGAGACTCTTACAAGGCCAAAGGCAGTAGATCTCCAACCTCACCTTCTTCTCCACGACGAGGATTTAGAAAGGTTTTGAAGGATGTTTTTGGAGGTGGAAAGCATAAGCATTCTGATTCGATCGATAGTGATAAAGTATCACCACCAGGATCACCAATTTACCATACTCTTAGTGGCCGACGAAAGAGTAGTCATAGAGTCGAGCCTGCCGAATATGTTGAAATCACAGAAGGAGGAAGACTCAGACGGGACTCGGCAGCAAAGGCTGAGGAGATATCTGGTCATCATGGACGCAATCCAAGCTCTACTGCAGCTCAACCAGTTCTAAGCAATAGCAGTCAGGGCTATGCTACTAATATCAGAGGAGTTGACTCTTCATACAAAACTCAACCTACCCAATCATATGCAGAACAAGAATCCACTCCTCGCCAGTTCCTGAGTCAAAGTGCTGATGAAAGTAATGTAATTGATAGCTTGCAGGCTGAAGCAAAGACAGCATATAATAAGTATGCTGCACCTCATATCAGTACTAGTACTTGATTGTAGCAACAGTTTCTATTTTCATTTCTTTTTTTAAATTTTTATTATTTCTTTATATTTATGTTTGATTTAGTTGATTTTGGGTTTTGGTATTATTTAGTGAATATATTTTGTTTGAATTTATAAAATTTCAAATTTTAAAATCCATATAAAGTATGCATTTAATATTTAATAGACATACTAAAATATAGTGCAATGTACAAATTTGAAGTTGAACTCAACAGTTGAAATTTCATGAAAACTTGAAATTGAACTTTTGAAGTTCAGAACAGATCTCAAGAGTCTAAAAACTTACACCCAATAATAAATACCCATAAATCTATTAATTAATTTTAATACATTTTTCTACCCTGTTTTCACTCACCATGATGGATAAGGCCTAGCATAAGTTACTGTAGCTCTTAAGCATCATTTGCCTCCGACATTGTCTCCGACATTTTGTATGCTTATTGCCCTGCCCCGTAATATTAAAGCAATTGGCCTTTTGTTAGCGGTAGGGTAGGCCGCTTAGCTAAGACACAGCCGCTTCGAGCCGGGAGCATCTAAGGACCAACAGACATTTGCGGCTGGCATTTATTATCACTTGTTCCACGGAAGATTCCATTTAACATCCGCAATAGCCAGAACCCACTATTTTAACCTCATCAATTGCTAGTGTGTTAAGTATTTAGTAATTGATTTCCACAATAGGTGACCAATGGCTATTACAAAGAGAGCTGGAAGAAAGGCCGCAGGACAGGCTGCAAAGGCTCCTCCTCCTAAACGAGGAAATGCCACTGTAGCAAAAGCCACCTTCGATGTCGCTAAGAAGAAGGAAGTTGGTGTGTCTGATTTGACTTTGCTTAGTAAAGTTTCTGATGAGGCCATCAACGAGAATCTTCAGAAGCGGTTTCAGAATGGAACTATTTATGTATGTATAGGCATTTATAATGGTCGGATGCCATCAATATGTATGGTTACTATCGTCTCGATACTTCAACAGGCAAATGAGTATGAGGATGATCATAGATGGTCTGAAATGAACCAAACAAATGTTGATACTGATACTACTATGATGGCAAATAGACTATATTGATAGAATTTTCTGTGATTTATATATCTTACTAACTTGTACAGACTTATATTGGCCATGTGGTAAGTACAAACAAGACAGAGATAAGAAGTCATAATCCGGTTAAACTCGGCATCATGAACGAAGCTAAGTTCTATGAAACATGCCCAATGGACAGATGAATATATCAAAAAGAAAGTCAAATTACTAACCAAATATTTTCAGCTTATCTCAGTTAACCCATTTCGAGATCTGGGTATCTATACAGACCAAGTGTTGGAATCCTATAAAGGTAAAAGTAGATTAGAAGTGCCACCGCATGTGTTTGCAATTGCTGAATCAATGTATTATAATATGAAGTCGTACACTGAAAACCAATGTGTTATTATTTCTGGAGAATCAGGTGCCGGTAAAACTGAAGCTGCTAAACGAATCATGCAATATATTGCCTCAGTATCAGGGGGTTCAGGCCAATCTGGTATTCAAAAGATTAAAGATATGGTCTTAGCCACCAATCCATTACTTGAATCATTTGGTTGTGCCAAGACCTTAAGAAATGACAACTCATCTCGTCATGGAAAATATTTGGAAATTTTGTTCAACAAACAAGGTGATCCAGTTGGTGCCAATATTACAAACTATTTGCTAGAGAAGGCTCGTGTAGTTGGACAAATTCGAAATGAAAGAAACTTCCATATTTTCTACCAATTCACTAAAGGTGCATCCCAACAATATAGAGAGTCTTTTGGTATTCAGGGCCCTGAAACTTATCTTTACACATCTGCTAGTAAATGTACTAGTGTCGATAGCATTGATGATGTAGCAGATTTTAAGGAGACAATCAAGGCTATGGAGATTATTGGTTTAACCCAAACTGAACAAGACAATGTTTTCCGACTGCTTGCATCTATCCTGTGGATCGGAAACGTGGATTTTATAGAGAATGATGATGGTGGCAGTACTATCAGAGATTCTTCTGTTACCAATTTCATTGCTTATTTATTGGATGTTGACGCTGCCAATGTTGAAAAGGCCTTAACTATCCGTATTGTTGAGACTTCTAGAGGTTCTAGAAGAGGTTCAGTTTACGAGAGTCCTTTGAATAAAGTCCAGGCAAGCGCTGTTCGAGATGCCTTGGCTAAAGCCATTTACGATAAGTTATTTGATTGGATTGTTTTGAGAGTCAACCAATCGTTGCGATCTCAACAAGCCTCTGAGTTAACTATTGGTATTTTAGATATTTATGGTTTCGAGATTTTTGAAAATAACAGTTTTGAACAGATTTGTATCAACTATGTCAACGAGAAACTGCAACAGATTTTTATTCAACTTACTCTAAAGGCTGAGCAAGATGAATATGTTAAGGAACAGATTAAATGGACTCCTATTGACTATTTCAATAATAAGATTGTATGTGATCTTATCGAAGAAAGGAGACCTCCAGGTATCTTCTCAGTCTTAAATGACGCTGGTGCCACTGCTCATGCAGACTCTTCCGCTGCTGATCAAAACTTTGCCATGAAGTTGGGTCTTTTGTCTAGTAACAAGCATTTTGAGCAGCGTCAAAACAAATTCCTTATTAAGCATTATGCTGGTGATGTTATATATGATATCAATGGTATGACTGATAAGAATAAAGATCAATTATTAAAAGATCTTCTTCAACTTATTGAGAGTAGTAATAATCAATTCTTGAAGACTTTGTTCCCTGAAGAAGTCGATACTGGTAACAGAAGACGTCCTCCTACTGCTAGTGATAAGATTAAGGAATCTGCTAATGCTTTAATGCACACCTTATCTTTAGCTCAACCTTCTTATATTAGAACTATTAAACCCAACCAAATTAGATCTCCTAGTGAGTACGATGAAAAGGCAGTTCTTCATCAAGTCAAATATTTAGGTCTCAAGGAAAATGTACGAATTAGAAGAGCAGGTTTTGCTTACCGTCAAACTTTTGAAAAATTCGTCGAGAGATTCTATTTGTTATCTCCTAAGACTTCTTACGCAGGTGATTTCATCTGGCAAGGTGACTCTAAGACTGCTACGATACAAATTTTCAAAGACACTGGTATCCCTACATCTGAATATCAAATGGGTACTACAAAGGCTTTTATCAAGACTCCTGAAACATTATTTGCGCTTGAGCACATGAGAGATATGTACTGGCATAACATGGCCACCAGAATTCAAAGAGCATGGAGACGACATCTTAAATACAAGAGCGATATGGCCACCAAGATTCAACGATATTGGAGAGAAGCTAAAGGAAGCAAGAAATATGTTGAGCTTAGGGAAAAGGGTCATAAGCTTTTGGCTAATAGAAAGGAGAGACGAAGAATGAGTTTACTTGGTTATCGAAAATTCTGGGGTGATTATTTGGCTTGTAACACTAGAAATTCTCCTGGTGCTTTTATAGCAAAGGCTGTTGGTATCACAGAAAATGTTAGATTTTCTTGTCGAGGTGAAGCCCTACAAGCGAAATTCGGCAGATCAAGTTTGAGAGTACCAAGAATCTTCATTCTCACTGCTGGAAAATTCTATGTTATAGCTGAGCAGGTTTTGCAGAATCAATTGTCTTATACGGTTGAACGAACCATTGCTGTATCTACTATCAAAAGCGTTGGTTTGTCTAACTTGCGAGATGACTGGTTTTCCCTCAACACTGTCTCAACGCAAGAGCCTGAACCTTTATTATGGTGTGTATTTAAGACTGAATTAGCAACTCTTCTTAATGTTACTGTTAATGTTGGACCTACTATTTCCTACAACAAAAAGCCAGGAAAAGCAACCGTTGTTAAAGTCCAAAAGGATGAAACGGCTCCTAAGAACTTTGATGTTTACAAGAGTGGTACAATTAGGGTGCCTTCAGGGGCTCCTGCAAACTCTGTTTCTGAGCCAGTTCCAAAGCCTAAGCCTCGACCAGTTTCTGCTAAAAAGAAGTCAACTCCTGCTCGTAGAGCTCCTCCAAGACAGGCTGATAGCAGAGTCCCAGTACAACCACAAGCACCTCAATCAAGACGAGTTCCAAGCGGTCCTGCAGCTGTTAATCCCAACTTGGCTCGTGCAGCAGCAGCAACAGCATCTAGCCATGTGCAACAACCAGCAGTGGTAACAGCATCTTCTACAACAGCAGCAGCAGCAGCAGCAGCGAGTATTCATAGACCAGCTCCTGCTCCAGTTACAGCAGCTACCCCAGTCGAGCAAAAGAGAGTTTCAAGAGTAGCTCCGCCACCACCTCCTCCACAACCGGTTGCAGCTACACCTCCTCCACCTCCAGCCCAGCCAACTGCTAAGGCACTGTATGATTATGTTGGAAGCAAGCCCAACGAGTTATCTATTACTAAGAATGAAATCATATTTATTTTGCAAAAGTCCGATAATGGTTGGTGGTTGGCTGAAAAGCAAGACAAGTCTGCTCAAGGTTGGACTCCTGCATCTTATGTTCAAGAGGTTCCCCAGGCACCTCCTACCCCTGCTAAGAAGAAAGCTCCTCCCCCAGCACCACCAAAGAAGACAGGAGGCCTTCAGACTCCAACTCCAGTATCAAGCTCTACCCCTGCTTCTGCTACTGGTGGTTCTACTCCAATTACTTTAGCTTCCGGTTTAGCTGATGCTATTAAGCAACAGAACCAACAAACTAACATTCTGGCAGGAGGATTAGCCAATGCCCTTAAAGCGAAGGCTGGTCGTCATGATAGTGATGATGATGAGCCTGATGACGACTGGTAATTTAGATAGTGAAGTGTATGTTAGTAACTTTTTAAGATTCATTGTTTTTTTTTTTAATATTTGATTGTCATAGCTGTAGCTCAACGTAAAAGTGCGGCGGTATTGCAGTTCGCGTCATCACCTCCACCTTATAGAAATATTAGATTTTTGCATCACTATCATAATTGATATCGCATAAAAATCTATAATGGCGGAAAAAGAAGTATGAATCATTTATCAATTATTTATAGAGAGCATTTCTAACCGCGTATCAGGTGACAGTATTTGTGCTGGATTTGGGGAAGTCGATGGGCCAGAAGCATGAAGACAGGAACACCAGCGACTTGGAGTGGGGAATGAAGTTTGTTGAAGACACAATTGCTGATAAGGTTCGTGGAACTAAGTAATGCTCCCGATACATTACTAACTAAAGGTTCTTAGTGGTAGAAAAACTGATAAGGTCGGTATCGTTGGATACGATCAATATGGTATGAAGTACAGATTACCAGGCACAAGACCTAGGGTCTAACATTTAGGAATTCAATTGGCGGAACCAATTCGACAGTAAGTTAAAGGGATAGTTTCTAAAATGTGGAAGATGAAAGTTTTAACATTAATAAGATTTCGTCTATCTGATTTAAAAGATTTGAACGAAAAAGCTTTTACAGGGACAGCAGAAGGAGGAAATGGTAAGTCAGTTGCTAACAAACTTATCTCATAACATTAATCTCTAACAACAGTATTTGAAGGAATCGCAGAAGCTATTGGAATGATAGAAGAGCATACAAAGAAATTGAAATTTCGTAGAACAATTCTAGCCATTACTAATGCGACAAGCATGTATAATATCGACTCTACTAGACTAGATGCCATTGCCGAACGGTTAAGGACTAGTGATATAATGATCCGTATTCTTGTTATTGACCTAGAAGAAGAAGAAGAAGAAGAGGAGGAGCCAATTGGTAATTCTATAGAAGTGGATACAAGACGAAAGAATGTTAAACTTTTAGAATCCTTTTTTGATCGGTTAGGAGATGAAGGGAGCTTTGTTGCCCCTTATAGCGAAGCAACCGAATCTTTGACATTTCCCAAGGTCAAGAAAGTTCGACCAGTTAAAGTATTTGCTGGACCTCTCACACTTGGTACAGATGAAAGGTTTGGATCAGAAAACACACTAAGAATTGACGTGGAAGCGTACCCTTGTACTAGAAAGGCTGTTGCTCCGACGTCAAGCGCATGTGTGTTGGATGATGACAATAATATAAGATCTGTTAAGTATCTAAGGGATTATTACGTTGAAAATGAGGATGATCCAGATAACAAGGAAATATTAAACAAAGAAGATCTATCACCAGGATATAGGTTTGGTTCAGAAATTGTGACATTTTCGGAAGAGATAATGAATACTCTCGGAGGTGAAAAGACTGGCCCACCTTCTTTACAGATAGTAGGCTTCACTAATAAGTCTAGAATCCCTAGATGGTTCCTCATGGGTAGTACGGACTATATTGTTGCTCCTAAAGCTTTGCCTACAGCCGAGATAGCTTTATCATCCATTATACATGCTCTTTACGAAACTGATACTTGTGCAATTGCTAGATATGTTCCTAAACACAACGCCGATGTACAAATGGTTGGCCTTTATTCTCGAATTGAACCGGATTTCGAGTGCTTGATATTGTGTCCTTTACCGTTCGCAGATGATAAACGAAATATACAGTTTCCTAGTTTAGACGATGTCGAGACTAAAAGTGGAAAGTCATTAGCTCAGGATAGTGCTCAGCGAATACTCAAAGAACCTACTAAAGAAATGAATGATTTGATGAAGGATTATATATTAGGAATGGATTTAGATAATGAGGAAGAAGGATATTTGAATTTTGAAGATTCTTTTAATCCGGTTCTTCATCGTGTACGACAAGTTGTCAAATTCCGAGCCATTCACCCGAAGTCAGAATTATTACCACCTATTCTCCCATTACTTCTGAAATATTCTCAAGTAAATGAGGAATTGCTTAAAAATAATAAACGAAAACTAGACGAACTTGAAGGTCTATTTGAAATCACTAAAGTTGAGAAGAAAAAAACTATCAAAGAGGCCAAAGAACATCAAGCGTTGCAAGACCAACTTAAAGCTAAACAAACAGGACTTGATGTTGATGCTTTACTTGGTCAATAAGTGTTTTTTCAATAGAACTATGTATTTATTTTAACTGTTTATTAATTTTAAATGCCTGTATATATACGTAACGACCAGTTTACAACATATCATTTTAATTTTTACCAAAAAAGTTTTCTGCCACCGAGAAAGAGCAAATCTTTTAAGTTCGGACATCGGGTTCATCTCTACCGACAAATTCCTTGAGTTTCAAAAATTCAACAGCAGTGGCAATTGTATCCTTGAGGTATTCTTGAGTGGACTCAGAAAACTTAGCCTTATCAGCTTCATGTTGTTCAAGGTAAAGTCTAATAGTAGCACCAGAAGAACCAGTACCAGACAATCTAACAACAATTCTGGCACCACCTTTAAACTTGACATAAAGACCTTGGTTCTTAGAAACAGAGCCATCGAGAGAAGTGTAAGAGAAATCACCAGCATCAGCAACTTCAAGACTGGGGCTGATATTAGAACCAATAAAACTGGGGTCTTCAATCTTGGCCCTAAAGTTGTCAACAACCTTGTTTGCACCTTCAGTAGATACGTTCTCATAATCGTATCTAGTGAAGAAGGTTCTTCCATAAATATCCCAGAATTCCTTTTGAATAGCAGCAATGCTTGCCTTGGATGGGTCAGATTGAGCAACACCAGCAATTATATTCAACCAAGCAACAACAGCCCACAAACCATCCTTTTCTCTAATGTGATCGGAACCTGTACCAAAAGACTCTTCACCACAGATGGATAACTTCTTAGTGTCAAACAAGTCAGTGAAGAACTTCCAGCCAGTGGGGACTTCATAGTTATTCAAGCCCTTGGCCTTGGCAACAAGGTCAATGGCACCAGAAGTAGGCATACTTCTAGCAAGACCATTTACACCATTCTTCTTAAAGTATGGGATCTTATCAGCATGGTGAGCAATGATAGCAACACTATCACCGGGAGAAACAAAAGCATTAGCTCCGTAGATCATGTTTCTGTCACCATCACCATCACTAGCAGCACCAAAGGGGATATTTTCCTTATCGACTCTCTCCACCAAAGTGTGAGCATAAGTCAAGTTGGGGTCGGGGTGGAGACCGCCAAAATCGGGCTTGGGAACGGCGTTTTGAATAGAAGTCTCGGGTAAACCAAGCTCATCAACAAAGATAGCACGACCGTAAGGACCGGTTATACCATTAAGGGAATCAAATAAAATAGTGAACTTTTCATTAGTCTTCAAGAAACTCTTGATTAAATCAAAATCGAAAATATCCTTCATCAATTCAACATAGTCAGCAACAGTGTCAATGATTTCAATTTCAAGAGGACCGGGGTAACTCTTAGTACCAATAGTAGCTAAATCAACCTTGGGGAAGTTATTAATGATCTTGTATTCCTTAATGGACTTAGTATATTCGAAAATCTTATTGGTAACAGTCTCAGGAGCAGGACCTCCATTGGCCAAATTGTACTTGATACCAAAATCGTTGGTGGGTCCACCAGGATTGTGAGAAGCAGTCAAAATGATACCACCAGTTGCCTTTCTCTTTCTAATAACATGAGAAGCAGCAGGAGTAGATAATAAACCATTTTGACCAATGATGAGTTTCTTAACACCATTGGCAGCACCAATAGCAGCAATGATTTGAATCACCTCTGGGTTATAGTACCTACCATCACCACCAACAACTAATGTAGCATCTTCGGCACCCTCAGGAATCGATGCAAATAAAGCTTGAACAAAGTTTTCAGAGTAATTAGGTTGTTGGAAAACAGTGACCTTCTTACGAAGACCCGAAGTTCCTGGCTTTTGGCCCTCAAAAACTGAAGTTTGAACTGTTTGAACTGACATGACTCAAGAATAGAAATAAACAAAAAAAAAAAATTAAAACAAATACAATTAATCAAGAGTAGGGAATTCTCTACAATTAATTAATTCTAGAGAAATGATTACTCAACAGTAATTGTATCAACAGGAAAAAAATCAGAGGGGTTTATTTTGTTTTTTGTTGAGTGACGGAGTTTATATTTATATGGTTATTTATATTGTTATATATGTGCTTGTCATCCTTAAATGCAGGCTCCTGAGCAACACGATCCCGTGGACGACATGTGAGGCTGGGCTTCCATTTGGCTGGCACCACTGTTACAAATTTCGCCCCGCCCATCTGGGCCAGCACCCGCAACCACAACAGATATTGGATCCAAAACCGGGGAAATTAGCTATTTCTAATGATGCATAGTCTAATCACGCCAAATCAACTTTAATAGGTTTAATTGGAAGGTATATATATAGAGCACTGGAATATTTTAGAGAGATTGGAATATAATATGTTGCTTTTATATTTAATTATGAAAATAGCGAGATGAGTTAACCAGATATTTTGTTCAATTTAGACGGCGCACAAAATACGTTTGCTTGGGACAGCACGCATCCACAAGTAGACTTACAGACCGAAAATGTGTCGTCAAAGTGTGGGGGTATGATTATCTGACTTTATCCTGGGGAACACAGGATTTGAAAAATGACAGTGTATTACACAATAAAAAGAAAAAAAAAAAAAAGAAAACAAAGTCAACATCGTTCATTAATCTATTTACGTAACTAAGACAGCACTATTTAAGGGGGTCGTAAATTATTTAGAAACCTCGTGAATGGCCTCAGCAAGTCTCTTGACATTTGAAGAGGTAATACCAGAAATGGAGATACGTCCATCTCTAGTACCGTAGACAGAGAATTCCTTGGCAAGTCTGTCGACTTGTTCACCAGAAAGACCAGTGTAACAGAACATACCAATTTGAGAAGTGACATGGGACCAATCCTTTTTGGAACCCAACTCCTCGAGGTTCTTCTTAAGAAGGTGTCTCATAGAGATCATTCGGTCAGCCATATCCTTAACCTCTTGAAGCCATTGAGCCTTAAGTTGAGGGTTGGTGAGGATCTCAGCAGCAATTCTAGCTCCGTGGATAGGAGGGTTAGAGTAGATAGGTCTGATCAAAATCTTCAATTGAGAGTCAATTCTGGCCTTCTCCTCAGGAGTGGCAGCAACAAGAGAGAAAGCACCAACTCTCTCACCGTAAAGACCCATGTTCTTGGCGAAAGATTGACACAAGGCAACTTGGTGACCTTGTTCAACAAAGTATCTAAGAGCGTAAGCATCCTTGGCAATGTCACCAGAAGCAAAACCTTGGTAAGCCATGTCAAAGAAGGGGAATAATTTCTTCTCCTTGACAACCTCAGAAATCTTTCTCCATTGTTCAGGAGTAGGATCGACACCAGTAGGGTTGTGAGCACAAGCGTGGAGGAGCACAGCAGATCCAGCAGGGATTTGCTCCAAGTCTTCAATCAAACCGTTAAAGTCAAGGGAAATATTCTCCTTATCATAGTATCTGTAAGTCTTGGGGGTGACACCAGCATCCTTGAAGACAGCAGCGTGGTTGGCCCAAGAAGGACTAGGCAAGTAAATAGTCTTAGAAGGAAGGAATCTCTCCAAGAAAGCACCACCAAGTCTAAGAGCACCAGTACCAGAAATAGTTTGAGAAATGGCAATTCTGTTTTCTAATAAAGGAGCCGAACTCTCACCATAAGCTAATTCAGCAGCAGCTTGAGTGAAGGCAGGGACACCAGTAATACCAGCGTATTCCTTATCAAGGTTCTTTTCAACTATAGCCTTCTCAGCAATCTTGACGGAAGGAAGGACAAATGGCTTACCAGCATCGTCTCTGTAAGCACCAACACCTAAGTTAATCTTTTGTTCAAAGGTATCCTTCTTGAAAGCTTCAGTGATACCAAGAATAGCATCAGGAGGCCCTTGAGGAACGTTGGACCAAGTAGATTGAAATGCTACAAGGGGTCGAATAGTTCTAACACTGTAAGTAGCACTTCTGACGCTTCTATAAGCAGCTCTAGAAAGCATTTTTAAGATGAAATTATTTTCTTATAAAAAAATCCAAACTTAAAAGAGTTAATTGATAAAAAAACCTTCAAGATTTTAATTAGGAAACTCTGGAGAAAAAGAAGAGGAAAGAGTGCACAGCTTCAAGCACTTATATTTTGGCAGATTCGGCACCTAAAAATGTCACAAATCGGTTAATATGATGAGGGGTATATGGGTAAGGGCACGTGCATAGGACTAGTTCCGACATCTTCCTTCTATACCAGAGGTACCAAACAAATCAACAATTGGTAAACCTAATTATGCGTCTTTTTAGCCCTTCATATCCTAGTTTTGAATTCTTAGAACTATGTCTATTAAAGTATCTTAATCTTTCTATATAAATGTGGTTTAATTGACTTTAGTTGATATAATTAGGTAGAGTCGGAGACATAATTTTCCATGGGGCTGTTTTGAATGCATTAACTGTAATACTCTGTAGTGTTCCTTTTTTTTTTTTTTTCATTGAGTCATAGACTGTAAATGTCGACATTTTTCAATTGCGAATGAGCATATATATTCCACTGACTTGCATGACTACAAATTCAAGATTTTAGATTCTGTGCTTTCAGCCAGCCTGCCTGCCAACACAGTTAACACGTATGACAATTAATCCATCGGTAGCGTAGCTTAAGTAACACAAAATAATGTCGTGACTTTAAAAATCCTTATTCTTCCGTAATCCTGAGGCTCACATGCGTTGATTTTACAACCACAACACATTATCTTTTTAGCTCCACATTTTATAGACGCAATTAGAAATATTCTGTTATCTACCTAACATGAGCGAAATCTTTCTGCTTTGCACTTGCCTATTACTTGACAAGGCCTTTTTTTTAAATTTGACTTATATATATGTACATTATAGACCTGTCAAATCAATTTTTTTTTTGCCCCACTTTGTTCCTGTGAAGCTTCCACCGCGGCTATTCGGGTAGTCTAAACTCGGTTGTATGCGTATCCATTAACTCCTGGCACTGTCGAGCCCAGCGGTCGTTCTTAGCTGCCCTCCAGCAGTCTTGTTCAGTGGTCCTTCTGGCCCACAAAACTATAATGAGACGCAACAACCATCGGACATTACTGTGGGAAATTTCACCATGCGTGAATCCAGTCGGACCTTTTCGGTTCACTCGTCTAGCTGATCTGTGATCTCGGACGACTAGTTGAAAACGGACAACGGATCTTTTTAACAGCTTTGGAGATCGTTCATACGTTTAATTGGCTTTGTTCAGAAAACGGGTTACGGCTTAACTTTATCCATAACGGAACCGCATATGTGGGGTGTTTTCATCAGTACTAATATGTGTGGATATCATTTAACAACAGTTGAAAAACTCAATGGATGATAATCGTCATTTTACATAAACAATGTTATTGATATTCTGAGTGAGTCTCTACGGTCTGGCGGGTTTCAATTGTATTCTCATTCCACTGAAAGGAACACTAGCCTGGAATTATCGCTGTTCTTCACATGGGTTATTTTGACTCTGGGTACCGAAAACCTGAAGACTGTCCCGATTGAGTCAGTGTCCGATCAAAGACAGCGAGTTCCAAGCGCAACCGGTTTGCATTATCCTTTCGTAATAAAATAACAATTCATTAATTGACTTGACTAATAATAAGCTACGCGTAACTACTGTAACTGTTAACTTAGCTAACCATGGAATAGCCTTGAACGATTTTATGTCAAATATCACTTAAGAGCTACTTAGCAGTTAACTTACCGTTATGGACTATAATACAACTGTGAAGTACAACCCTTTATAATTAACTTTATAGAGTTGCAAATATATAACAGGGTTTCGGCTATTGGGGATAAATACCTGATTGGACAATGATGCCGGAAAATCACTGTTGTGAAACCCAAAACTTTAACTATTTTAGCGTTTCGGGTAGTGGTCCTGACCCACGTTAATTAGATCTGATAATTTCAAATTGGTGACCTGTATGCACAGTAGTCCACGGTTAACTTAACAATTAACTTACAGGAATCTAATAAGTTACTGTATCTATAAACTATTTTAGATAGAATTAATTTGTGATATGTGTAGTTTATATACCAATATATCGAGATAAAAAAAATTAAAAACTATTTACATTTATGCAGCAGCAGGCATACTAGATGGATCATCATCAAGGAACTTCATCTCAGCATTGTTTTCTTCAAAAGGACGCTTACCAAGTAGTCGGATCATATCCTCCCTAGTAAGCACTTCCTTTTCAAGAAGCTCTTCAGCAATAAGACCAATCTCCTTCTTTCTGGACTCTAATAATTTTCTGCATCGGTCATAGGCCTCATTAACAATGCGACGAACTTCTTGATCAATAATACTAGCAGTCTCATCAGAGAAAGGCTTAGTGTAATATTCACCATCTTGTTCAAAGTTTAACCATCCAACCTTCTTGGACATACCCCAAGTACAGACCATATTAGTTGCAATCTCAGTGACCTTTTGAAAGTCCGAAGATGCTCCACTAGAGGTGCTGTCAAAATGGATCTCTTCAGAAACTCTGCCTCCTAGAGCCATAACCATTCTGTCAGCAAGCTCCATGTTGTTAGGTAATGGAATATCATTAGGTAAGTATTTAGCATAGCCAAGAGCTTGACCTCTAGGCACAATAGTCACCTTAAGGAAAGGATCAGTGTGCTCCAAATACCAACCACAGATGGCATGACCAGCTTCATGATAAGCGATTGAACGTCGCTCTTCAGGTGATAAAATCTTGGATTTCTTTTCTAAACCATGACTAATTCTTTCAATTGCTTGCTCAAAGTGAACCAACTCAATTGATTTCTTATCATTTCTAGCAGCAATCAATGCTGATTCATTAACACAGTTAGCAATATCGGCACCAGCAAAACCAGGAGTTAATGCTGCTAATCGTCCTGCTAAAACATCTATATCTAAATCAGTCTTAACCTTATTCAAATAAACCTTGTAGATACTCTTTCGACCTTGGACATCGGGTCGATCAACAACAACATGTCTATCGAATCTACCAGGACGTAACAATGCCTTATCAAGAATATCAGGTCTATTAGTACCAGCCAAAACAACTACATGATCATCGGTAGCAAAACCGTCCATTTCAACCAAAATTTGATTTAAAGTAGCTTCTCGTTCATCGTGACCACCACCAAATGAACCACCTTGACTTCTAGCCCGTCCAATAGCATCTATTTCATCGATAAACACAATACTAGGAGCTTCTTTCCTGGCAGTAGCAAAAAGATCTCGGACTCTACTAGCACCTACACCAACAAACATCTCAACAAATTCAGAACCAGATACAGAGAAAAAGGGAACGCCTGCTTCACCAGCAGTGGCTTTAGCAAGAAGAGTTTTACCAGTACCAGGAGGTCCAGATAAAATGGCACCTCTGGGAATTTTAGCACCAAGTTTCTCATACTTAGCAGGTTCTTTCAAGAAGTTGACGAATTCCATAATCTCTTCCTTGGCTTCATCAGCACCTGCAACATCATTAAATCTAACCTTGACGTCGGTTTCTTGGTTGAATCTCTTAGCAGTACTCTTACCAACATTAAAAATTCCGCCTCCAGCAGAACTTGACAAGCTCTTTCTAGTAATGTAATATAAACCACCAATTAACAACAAGGTGGGTAAAAATGCACCCAATGCAGACAAATAATTGGCTTCAGAAACATAAGCAACAGGGATTCTATCAGAAGAAGCAATACCTAATTGATCTTGAGCTTCGTCAAGCTTTCTATCAAAGATTTCTGCTGATCCAACTGAAAATGAAATCACCTCGCCACTGTGGAGAACTGCTCTAGCCTTGGTCTTATTAACCAAGTATAATCGAGCTACAAGACCACGGTCTAAGTAATTAGCTCTAAATTCCTCCCAAGACATCTCTCTGTTATTCATGCCTCCTGATGCCATACCAAATACAACCATGGTAGTGAAAATAGTTCCTCCTAATGCCCACAAAATATTCTTCATGTCAGGGCCTTTATTAGGACCACCGGGGCCACCTGCTGGTTCTTTCTTGCTATTATTACTCTTTGGTCCTCGTCTATCAATATAAAATTCAAATAATGGAAGTTTACCTTGACCAGATGAAGGTTTTTTCCCTGGCTTTCTTTCTTCTTGTGCTACGCTTCTGCTAATTTGGAATTGGCGGATCAAAGCAGGTGGCGGTAATTGTCTACTGCTATTAATACAGTTTCCTAAGCTGCGACTAAACCGCGAATTAGTAGATCTAATATTTCTCCTCAGCATTATTTGCAATTAATCACCTCTATTTCTAACTTAAGAAGTTTAGCAGGACAAGCTGACTATAGTCAATATAGATTACTGAGACAATTTTAGAATCTAGATCATTTCTAAGTAGTTTTCAAAGATGAGGGTAAGTATGCGGCTAATGGGGTTGGGTCCAATTTCATGTCTACCATCAATGCTTTATCTCCAGTTTTAATTTATAGATAATCCTTATCAACCTTAAGTTTTATCTTGAGACTTTTAATTTGTTTTATTACTAGTTGTTGTTTATTTTGCACAAATAATTTCATCATCTAAGAGAAGCCAGTATTGGCATGGAAATTTTGTTTGCAGAAGAATTCCGAGTGATTAGTAATTAGGTTTGATTAATACATGAGCAGACCACTTGAACCAGTAGCTCCTGAACCTATTTTATTAGTTGATTCTGCCTATGAAGAATCCAGAGAAGGAGTATGGGCAAGAAATGTATTTATAACTGGATATGACGTTATCCAAGGTAAAACAAGAACTGGTGCCTATGTCTCTTGGTTAATTACTATTGAGACAACTAGCGGAGGCCAAATGAAAATCTATAGACGATACAGTGAATTTGTTGTTTTACGAGAAAAATTGGTTCAGAAATACCCTCATAAGATTAATGAGATACCTGAGTTACCGCCAAAGAGCGTTCTTGCAAAGTTCCGCACTTCGTTTTTAGAGACCCGAAGAAAGAGACTGGAATATTTTCTGTTATGCATTGTATTGAATCCATCTTTCATGTCTTCTGAGATAGTGAAAGAATTTGTTACAAAGGGTGAGAGTTGATTATTTCATTTGTTATTATTAAACTCGAAGACGTTTGAGTCTACTGCGTTAAAACTATACTAGAGAATTATGGACCTTAAGATAAAATGAAATGTTTTGTCCAATAATACTCTTAATCTGAACCACATCATAATGTGAATTCAAACCAGATTTCGGCTATCTTTTCCGATTTAAAACTAAATGGTAAGTTAACTTACTGTTCTTGTTAGCATACTATTATAAAACGGGCAATATTTCATACAGAGAAATATCACAGATCATTGGTTTTTCTTTTCTATTTCTTTTTTGTTTTATTTATTTATTTATTTATTTTATTGTTATCTTCTATAGAAGCCACAATCGTTTTACTCAACGGGCACTTTGCACTAATTTCCGCTAGATATGTAGTATACGAATTGAGGGAAGTTGTTGTCAGACGATCACTATGCGAAGGGCCGGTGAAGGTTCTATACGAAAGCCTGTCAGTAAGGCAACGGCAAAGCCCCAGAATTGCCAGGCCCTGTATATGGTTACTTAATGTTAACCTTCATTGAATAACAGATTGGTCAAGTTGAACTCTTTAATGGGACCATTGATAGGTCTCGCCCCTCTTAGTCCTTATTAACTCCCTTTCACGCCGACAGCGCACTAATTTGTGCAAATAAGCTGTTGCAACAGAGCTGCAGGTGTCCAGATTTAATTGAGATATTTTGTGTGTCGTAAGAGGCTTGTCGGTAGCAATCAATAATTGGAGAGCTTTTTAAACGATTGGGTTTTAGTGATTCTCAAAATTTCAATATAAAATATAGCGTAATTTAGTACTTTTAGGCAATTAATTGAATGTTATGTTAAATGCAGCTCAGGCAGCATCGAATGCTTGGCAGATCGCGTAAGTGGATGGCGGAAAACCTTAGCTGTTGATACCTTTTTCACCAAATGTTACGTATCAAGGGTTTTCTCCGCAGTATTTTTAGTGTTAGTGGTGCCAATGCAGGGCGAAATATAAACCCATTCTTTTGTTAGAAACTACCTTAGCAACTTGACTACATCTTTAATAAACAAAATGTCTAAGAGGCTGATTCGGCAGTTTGTACTGCTGCCATTAGCATTTTTATCAGTTGTTGGTTTAACCATTGTGTTAAGGAAGCTTGACTTGTTAACAAGCAGTAACCTAGACTTAACAATTTGGAAATACCCTGAACTGAAGCCCAATACTGATAAAAGTTCGCTACAAAATGTAGCTTACGTTACATTTTTTTCATCACACTCACAAGGGATGGATGAACCTGATGAGTACTTTAATGCAACTAGACTATTAGCCTATAAACTGCTTTATGACGACAACACCAGGACTCAACGCAATATTCCATTTGTAGTGTTAGTAACAACTGATGTTGCTCAATGGAAACAAGATCAATTTAAACACGATGGTTGTAAAGTTATCGAAGTTCCGAAGATTGCCACTTCTGATGATATTATCCCAGGAGAGGTTAGATGGGTTGACATGTTTACCAAGCTGCGTTTATGGCAGGTTCATGATTACGATCGTATGCTTTATATAGATAGCGATATGCTTATCACCAAAAGCTTAGATCCTATTTGGGACGATGAAGGAGCATATCCCGCGAGGCCTTTGTCTGATATAGAGGATGTGGAAGATGAATCATGTTTGCCAGCGGCATATGTGCTTGGCGGCACAGATGATGTATATGGGTACAATGAAACTTTGCCATTACCGCGTCCTTATTCAGATAGTTTTAACGGTGGATTCTTTATAATGTCTCCTTCAGAACTACTGTTTAAAAAATTCATGAGCGTGTTAAAGCACCCAGATAAGTTTGGCTCTAGACAGATGGAACAAGGGTTGTTAAATTACGTGTTCAGGTTGAATGGTAAAAGCCCTTGGCAAAGATTAGAACCCGGAAGATGGAATGTCGAATGGCCAACTTACGATGATTATGTTGGTGGAGTTGCAACTCTTCATGATAAATTTTGGTTACCAAAGGCAGACCCACGGCTAAGTGAGATCTGGCGGGCTGATCTCATTAATGCTTTAACATTTTTCGAGAAACGATCTTCATAAACCGTTGATGACCCATTGTATTATGAAATGGATTTTCAACGGTGAAAGGGACTAAACAATAACTTTATACATTTAACAGTGCATTACAGGATCATCGTTCCGGAATTCATTATACTTAAAGTATTATACTATGCCATTTAAAGAAGAAAAAGAAAACATCGTAGTTGGCAGTCCATTATACCAGCAACATGAATATTATACTTCCAATACTCAAAAGTGACCAGGCGGCTACCAATTGAATGTTTGAGGCAAAACTGGTTCTAGATGCTATCGTGGAAGAAGCAACAGACGCCGTAGCTACAGCAGAGCCAGAGCCAGAGCCAGAGCCAGAGCCAGAGCCAGAGCCAGAGCCAGAGCCAGAGCCAGAGCCAGAGCCAGAGCCAGAACTTGAACCTGAATTAGTAGCAGAAGCAGCAATTGTAGATTCTGTTGCATTATAGGAGGTAGTGATAGCATTAGTTGTTGCACTTGCAGTAAGTTGAGAAGCAGATTGGACAGACTGAGCAAATGTCAATTCAGTGCCAGTACCAGCAGAAGTAGTATCAGTACCAACAGAAGCAGTATCAGCAGTTGCACTTCCAGTTACTGTAGTGACAGTATCTTCAGCGATAGCAGTATCTTCAGAAGTAGGGAACCCAATATTTGTCATACCAGCTCCACCACCAGGGATTCCTCCTACATAAGGATAATCAGAGTAATATGAAAAGCTTTCATATGTACCTGTAGTGATAACAGGAGCCACTTCACTCTTGACTTGACCAGCATTCAATGTCACGTATTTGGTATTAAGATCGTCAGCAGACCAGCAGAATCCAATTTACAGAGACGAAATATAACAAGCGACAGATAGAGTGTCGTACACGACAACAATAGCAGTATAATAAGAGTACTCTGATGTAATATTAGGACCGGTGTAATAGAAAGCAGACACAGGCTGATCATCAGTTATGATACATTTGTTATCAGACTGGTCACATTCAAAATTGACACCGGTATATGGACCATATAGTTCTATATAAGAACCAGTATAAATACTTGGATCATCTAAAGGAAGGAATAGTTTAGTTGTCTGAGCGACAACTTTGTAAGCCAAATATGAAAGGATAGTGAGATATTTCATTGATAGTTAAGTTACCAGGATACGATGACAACTTGGTGACTTATAATATAGTTCGAACAAACGAGAGCTTACCATGTCTTGATATCTTAATCAATTATTCTATTGGTTTATCTTGTTAAGGGAATTCTGAATATAGCTAGGTCCAAGCTTAGCTTCGTATGGGGAGGGTGGGAAGAGAATAGTTTCCCAAGTCTCACCTTTGGTTGTCGTCAGCTAATTAGTGATCCAAGTTTGCCAAGAATCAACTAAAGTAGTGCAGTTTGGTTTCATATTATTTCAATTTTTTTCTCTAAAATTTAAGTCAACAAAGTCAACATCTTGTGGTGGTAGTGGTGAGGCCATAGTAGAGTACTAAATAAACTACTGAAAGATTCTTGGCACTATCCCGTTGCTGAGGTCTGTCCATTCATGGCTAGAATATACTTTCAAAAAATACGCTATCCAATAATTCCTTGTAATTCAAACCGCCTTGAAATACATGATAAACCTTATAATAGTAGGGTATATCCTGATTTTACAAGTTTGTTTTAGTATTTGTCGACATTTCTGCACTTCAAAACCCTCCATTATTTAAACTTTAGTTCAAGCTATCGGATCATACCATAGTGTTATTTTTCCAATATAATAATATTTTGAAGCAAGGAGAGGGGTTTAGATTGTCTAACTTTAAAGGTTTTGCTAGTCGCGTAATTATAGAGATAAGTCGACAAGTCTGGCTCGTCAAATGTGGGGATGGGGATGTTGTTAAACATACATACATGTACACTGTACATGTGCCTTGAGAAAGGAAGGCTGTGTGATTTTGTTAACAGGTACCCACCCAGAATAAAGCTATCAAAAAGGAAAACGGGGGAATATCTAAGTATCCACTACTGTATCTATAATACATAATTTTTTAATAGCTTATTTCAAATATGTATAAATAAATGCATTTAAGCCTCTATTCAGACATACGGAGGTATTTACTTATCGCGGGGCATGAAGGAGGCTATAAGGTGGTAATCTTAATGACTCGGCGCATGAGTTAAGAAACCGGATTAATTAACTAAGAACATGTACGATATTGACGGAACAGGAAATCGACTAAATACTGCCCCTGCCTGGCTATAACTTTACAAGGCTTGGTCCAAGACTTGGAGTTTATTACATGCAACATTAAACCCAAAAGAGGGTCTAATTTTGAGTCTAATATCATGAGGTTCTACAGGCTACTATTATGATATGTTGATTCCAGCTATGTTGATTCCAGCTATGTTGATTCTAATATCCTAATATGTGATGGATTAGTTTACTTATAACTTTAGCTAACGTAGCTATTAGTTTAATTTAGAGTGTAATCACAGAGAGTATATGAAATCACTGTTTAACATGTACCAGTTACGGCGTACTATCAATTCATCTACAGTAATAGCTACTCTGGCAATAATATACCATAAAATAATCGACTTTATAAATGCTAGCTTGGATCCAAAAACTTCCTACGCCGCTGCTTTATTACTCTTTTGTTTGTACTCGATATTTAAGAAAAGTAAAAAGTAAAATCCAATATATAACTTAGTACAGTAACACGAAAATGTTAACAGTGGTTACCCCATGGTTATTGCATATGAGCTACTGTAAGTTAACTTAACGTTAACTTACTGGTACTTTGCAAGACATAGAGTGGCTAAATCTAAAAGATACTTTCCACACCATAAAAAGAAGAATACCGTGGCATGATCAAGGTGTATGGAATTGATATGGTATCAAGGCATCCCTCATTGGAAAGTTAATTTCTGTTAATATTACAAATGGATGAATTGGTGCTAGCATTTACACTTTTCAGCATTGCCTGCCGAAGGTCATGGAACTCATTAGATACCAATAGTCGTAATAACCACTAGATTTCGGACATCTGATCAGGTACGGTGTTTCGGTATGAAAAAGTTTGTAATTAGGCTAACTCGTTTAATTGTAAGTGATGCATAAAAGCATCCAGTTTACGAATCTGTTTGCTGCACGGCAATTGATCCGAGCAAAAAAGGCTCTAATAATCATGACGATCAAAAATTCGTCCGAGATATCCAGTTTCATCCGAGAATTATTAGGCAAGGAACAAAATCTGTAGAAACGCCGTTCCTTATTATAACATTTATGAAAATCTTGTAATTGAAGTTCCAGCAGCATAATTTTGTCTAGCTGCGCGCGCACTCTTGGATTACAGTTCACGCAGCTGATCCAGACACTGGAGACTAGCTGTAATCACGCATTTAACATAAACTGTAACAGTGTTTAAGTTTTTATTTTTCATATTACAAACATTGTTCTTAAAATATATATATATACAGTTATGTAATCCAATCAGATGATGGCTACTTGAATTACAATGTTTAATTTTTGTTTTTTTTTTCTCATTATATATATTATTTTTTAAAACACTATAACCGTCATGTTCAAACTACACTTAATATTTCCAATATCATTAGCTCATTCAAGATGATAATCGCAGATGAATAAGCATAGTACAGCCCCAACCCTGTTAGGTAAGAAAAAAGGTCTGGAACTTTGTTATAACATCAGTGCTCACAAATACGCAAGCAGCCTAGGCCCACAACCTAACTAAAGCCATATGCTTAGTAGCAGTGATTATTTGTCACCTCTGTTCATTGTCAAACGTATCAACGTACATAAAGGCCTTGGAAAATATATATATCAAGGTTTGCGTCCTTTTACCTAAAAGTTTTTTCTGTCAAGTTGATCTCCAAACTGTTTTTCAAACGCTTTTCCACTTCATTTAATAATCCTGCTCGACTAGTATTTAAGTCAGTAATTCCTATTGCTACAGGTTCAAGTTATAAAAATCAATTCCACACTACACAACCTCTAAATATGTCTACCCACTCTAAAGTTGTTATTATTGGATCTGGCCCTGCTGCTCACACTGCTGCTGTCTATCTCGCTAGAGCTGAGATGGAGCCTGTTCTCTATGAAGGTATGCTTGCCAACGGTATTGCTGCCGGTGGTCAACTTACTACCACAACTGAGATTGAGAACTTCCCTGGTTTTCCAGAGGGAATCAATGGTACCGAATTAATGGAAAACATGAGAAAGCAATCTGAGAGATTTGGAACCAAAATTATCACTGAAACTGTTGCTAAGCTTGACTTGTCTCAAAGACCTTTCAAGTTCTGGACCGAATGGAATGAAGATGCTGAGCCTAATACTGCTGATGCTATCATCATTGCTACCGGTGCTTCTGCCAAGAGATTGCACTTGCCTGGTGAGGATACTTACTGGCAACAAGGTATCTCTGCCTGTGCTGTCTGTGATGGTGCTGTTCCTATTTTCAGAAACAAACCTTTGGTTGTTATTGGTGGTGGTGACTCTGCTGCTGAAGAGGCTCTTTTCCTTACCAAGTATGGTTCCAAGGTTTATGTTTTGGTTAGAAAGGATGTTTTGAGAGCTTCTGTTGTTATGGGTAAGAGACTTGCTTCTAACCCTAAGGTTGAGATTCTTTACAATACTGTTGCTGAAGAAGCTTGTGGTGACGGTAAGTTGCTCCAATCCTTGAAGATCAGGAATGTCAAGACCAACGAAGTCAGAGATCTTGAAGCTAATGGTTTATTCTATGCCATTGGTCACGTTCCTGCTACCTCTATTGTCAAGGGTCAACTTGACACTGATGAGGATGGATACATCAAGACTATCCCTGGTTCTTCTCTCACTTCTGTTAAGGGTGTTTTCGCTGCTGGTGATGTTCAAGACAAGAAGTACCGACAAGCTATTACCTCTGCTGGTTCTGGTTGTATGGCTGCACTCGATGCTGAGCACTTGCTTTCTTCTGAATCTGCTTAGATTTGATATTTAAAGATTATTTGATATTTTATAGATACGTTTTTTTTTTTGTCTCTTCACCCATATTATTATTTGTATGTTTTTGTTTTTTTTTGCATGTTTTGATATATAGCTGCATATTTATAGATGTCAATAGAATATCATGACATTTTTCTAAATATTTGTTATCCTTTTCTTTGTGAGTAAGTTAAAGTTAATTTGTTGAAGTAAATTAAACTCACAGATCACACTGTTACTAAACGTACACTTGTGTATGTTACATCTGTATGTGTTTCCCACCACACGGCTAATTTTTTTTAAGCTATAAGGATATTTTTCATTTTTTAATCAACTCTCCACTATTTTCCATTAGTCGGAACCAAATAAAAAGGAGGGAAAAAATGTCTTTTGATGGGTTATCTGATAGAGCTTTAGAGCTCCATCGTACGATGTTGACTCAAAAACCTCAAGGCTCCTTATTTACTCAAAATGAGCTCCAGAATATAATGAAGGTAGCTAATACCCCTTCGCTGATGGTATTTGTTCAGGAGTTATTGAATAATCGAATGATCAAATTATCAAAGGAAGGAGATGATCTTTTATTTGGTGCAGTTTCTTTTGAGGAGGCTGAAAAAGTGAAAAATATGAGTGGTGATGAAGCCATGGTCTATTCATATATTGAAGCATCTGGTCGAGAAGGTATTTGGACAAAAACTATCAAGGTTAAATCCAATTTACATCAGCATGTAGTTTTAAGATGCCTTAAAAGTTTAGAAAGTCAACGATATATCAAGGCTATCAAATCGGTTAAGCATCCCACTCGAAAAATTTATATGCTTGCTTCTTTACAGCCATCTGTAGAAGTTACTGGAGGTCCTTGGTTCACTGATTCTGAACTCGACTCTGAATTCATTGATAATTTATTAAACATTACTTGGAGATTTGTTGTATCTAGAAGTTTCCCTAATGCATTTCAAGAAAATGGTGATAGCCGTAGAAACGGTAAGAAAAGTGGCCCTGGACAATATACTTATCCATCCAGTTATAACTCTTACCCGACCGTCAATCAGATCCATAAATTCGTTGTTGATAGTGGTATCACCAATGTTGATCTCGGAGTCAGTGATATCCGTGCTCTTTGTGAAGTTTTAGTTTATGACGATAGATTAGAACGACGAGACGGTGGGTTTAGTTACAGAGCAACTTGGCATAGCGTAGTTGCAGCTGGAGGAGCTCCAGACCAGGAAGAGGAAGAAGAAGTTCTTGATGGTTTCACGGAAACTCCTTGTGGCCGATGTCCTGTATTTGCTTTGTGTGAAGATGAAGGACCTGTTAATAGTGCATCATGTGTTTATTTTGATGAATGGTTGAGTACTAATTAAGCATATTCGACGCAGAAACCTAACGACTTTATTACTTTTTTTTTTGTATTATTTGTTTTTTTAGACATATATTTATTATTATAATCAGACCAGCTGGTTAGCCAACAAAACTATTTCCATATACTATATTGAAGAAGAAGAAAGAAAAAAAAATTAAGAAAATATTAATATTTAAACGATACGAATGAAACGTATAAAGTTCTATCGCTTGATTCCCTTGGAAATTTCCAATTGGGCCACTTCATTTTGTAAAGCTCTAATAGATGCATGAGTGTCTTCTAAATCTTTATTAAGGTCATCTCTGGTCTTGATGAGTCTAGTTTCCCACTTTCGGAATCTAGCCTCTTCAATCTTAACTTGCTCAGTAAATGATTTTCTCAATGAATCTTCTTCCTCCTTGTACTTGGGGTTAATGTTTCTGTTACGGCCTTCTCCTCCCTGTCGTGACTCCATTTGTTGAGATCTGTATGCTTCAAAATGCAACTCCTCAGAGGTATGGATCAAATCTAACATGTGCGATCGAATTAATAAGTTTCTAAGCTTGTTGAAGTCACAATGATCATCGTTTTCAACCTCTGCAACTCCCCATAAATATTGTCTACCCTTAACAGGCTTTCCATCACTTCCAGAAACTTCTTTTTCACTTGCAATAATGGTATAAGGCATATTCTCACTATATAATGCTGCTGCTCCACTAGCACTGTCATCGTCAGCTGCCGGTCTGTATACTTGAATGTTTTGGGCCTTGATGGTTTGTCTAATTCTTTGCTTGAATGCAAAAATCTCATCCTTGGAAAGAGTATCTGCTTTAGCAATCACAGGGATAACATTGACTCTAGTAGATAACTTTCGAATCGTCTCGATATCCAAAGGCTTCAAACCATGACCTGTAGGACGAATAAAGTATACACAAGCGTGCACTCTCATATCAACCTTATTTTCACGGTTAGGTTGTTGCTCTTGTCTCATATAGCTCTCATGTTGATCATCAATGAATTCAACTAATGGTTGCCAAGCATCTCGGTTGTTGACATTGTCTCCAAAGCCAGGGGTATCTATGACGTTTAATCTGACCTTAAATCCCTTCTCTTCCAATTCAGCTTTAGTCACTGCAATCTCAACTGTCTTTTGAATGGGCTTCTTGTGTCTATTGGTATCGTCATTGTAGTTCTTGACAGTGGTTGAAAACAACGTATTGATAAAGGTGGTTTTTCCAAGTCCACTCTCTCCTGCTAACATAATAGTGAAACTAGCTCCTTTACGGGCCACAATCTTGTACCTTTGGTTAGGCAAGTTAGGAATTCCAATTGCGGTAGGCATCTTGACGTAAATTGCGTATAAATATCAAAGTCAAATAAATATTTCGTAAAGCGGTTTTACAAAATCGCGTCCAAGTGTCCTTTTTTGTGATGATATGCCGATTGTTTCAAGAGGAAAAAATGGGGATTTCTGTCTTTACTCAATCTACTGTGAACACGAAACTCCGGGGTTAGGTTGTTGTTTGGTGTCTTTTTAGACGACGTGTTTATGGCTCTTGGTCTGGGCAGGGGCTGCTGTTTAATGCTATTACAGTGTATACTAGTGTATAGCTACAGTAACTAGTGTATACAGTAACTGTTTAATGTCTAACACTCTATCAGGGGTAACTGCAGCCGATATTGACAGTCATACTGCTCAACGGTTTGACAGGGCACCTTTGAAGTACTGTAATATATTATATCATCGGTGTAAACTTGTATAAAAAATATCTTTTATTTGTTTTCTTTTTTACTTCTATTTTTTAATTGTTTGTTGTTATAATACAGCGATTAGTATTTCAACTTTAATTTAATAGAGCAACAGATAATTATAATTTTTTGTGGTGTAGCTTTTGAAGTGTCATTTGACACTGTTTGTTCTTTTTTGGCCGGACTCCTGAGAATTTGTTAACTCAAGCTTCTCAGCTCTAATAATTTGTTTATATTAAATATTCAGTCTTTAGAATCTAACTAAGAAATAATTCTTAGGTGGTGATATTAAGTATTTTATAATATATCCAATAATTTCAATAATATTGTAGTACAATAAATATGTTCAAGCTTCTTTGGCTACAATCGATGCTGAGAAAATAGTCTATATACCAAGTGTATTATTGTATAAATATGAATAAATTCATATATAGAAATTATTAAAATATTTATATATGTTCAGTTGATAATGAGATAGAGATTTTAGAAATCATACTTCAAACATCGAACCCCCCCTCTCCCCATCTCTGTACCGTACAGTATTATACATCACTTGCTGTTCCTATGACTGTACTTTGTAGTGCTTCTCCTTATAGTACTTAGATAATTGGCTTGATGAATTACTACATATCAATAATCGACACTGTTATACTACTCAGTTTTAGCTCAAACCTTGTTTACCAGCGAATAAGCAATAAACTATAAGTTAATGTTGCTTTATGGATATATGCATTAGACAAAAAAAC
This sequence comes from Sugiyamaella mastotermitis, assembly GCA_030572735.1. NCBI lineage: Eukaryota > Fungi > Ascomycota > Dipodascomycetes > Dipodascales > Trichomonascaceae > Sugiyamaella > Sugiyamaella mastotermitis. Next base: position 43,421 of record JAJMBN010000037.1, read on the forward strand.
CAGAAAGGGGAACTATTTGCCTACCAACGCATGCTGTTTTAATAGCTTTGCATTGCGTGTTATGGCGAAGTACTAACAAAGAAATGGTATTGAACTAGACTCGTACCGAGGATGTGTTCACATTCTAGTTATATCAACTATATCCCGCATTGAACCGAAAATCAATTTACGATAAATTAGTTCCAATAGTATCAATCTAGCAAATTAATAGGAAGAAGTTTCATTTAAGTATCAATTGTGGAAGAAATGCTGCCCGTATTTCAGCATGGAATTATGCAAGGGAAATTGTAGGCGGTTTTTATTCTAAATGTTTAAAGGCTCACGTATCCGTCCTCATTGGCGAATTCGAATTCCTTTGTTTAAGATATATTTCTTTGTTCTCTTCCATTTCGACCCGATCCTTGCAGGTGTCAAAAAGTTCTTCTTTTAGTTGCTTGCTGTCTACTTTCTAGTAACAAAAGTAGAGAGCAAAAAACACCTCTAAGCTAGGCCTGAACTAATTTGGAGGATCAGATATGAACTTTTTTTATGATACTCTTGACATGACCGTTTTAAAGTTAAATATCCGAATGTATGATCAAGCTATTCCTATATTAGCTATATTAGCTATATAACAATGTTAATAATAGTTGTTGCCATAAATTCTGGACAAAAACAATTCTGCTTTGATAACTTCTCCCCCTCCACTCAATGCCATGAAACCAATATCTAAGATATTCATAACGAGGTAGCATACAATGCTCCGAAATGCAATATACGAAATTTCTCTTGAGAAGATTGCTTCGTATAATTCCAAAGTAACAAGTGTCAGCTCATTGACTAACCGAATGGTGTATATATCAGATCATGGTCTACCAATATATATTCTTCATTACTACTAGCAGTACTTATGTATACTGAGAAAACACCTTACGTCCAATATATATATATAAAGATACGATTTTATCTCATAAATATTAATTCTTCTCGTAGAGAAATTATAGGGCCTTACTACGCGTACTTCTACATAGATCAGGCTTATCTGAATAATTGAAAATCAAGTCTTTTTCTCTAATAATGCTTTTTTAAAAATAAAATAATTAAGATGACTCTGGTTCGGATATGTGTAATGGAAATTTAACTATTCATGAAGAAGATCAATCCATGAATCTTTGTAACGGAGTATCTAACGAAACCGTATCAAAGTTCAGCATTGGCCAGTTGTAATCAGCTTCAACTGTGTCGAAATAGACTTTGTTATTATCGATTAAAGTTTGTGAGCTATCACAATTTTTGTTTGGGTATCTTTGATATTCTTGCATATCTTGTTGAAGCTTATCGATCAACATACCATCAGCTAGCGCAACATTGCCACCATCCTTCAAAGTTTGTAAAACACTAATAGTTAGTTCAATTTTGTATCTTATACTCTCAGTTTCTTCTGATATATCGGAATAACTAAGATAACACAAAAGTGAATTTGCTGCCAAATACACTGTATATAGTGATGGCCAACTAGGTATTCTCAAAGTTCCTGTATTTATAGCCTGTAGAGACAGATTCAAAGTATGTCTTGATATCTTGACTCCTTTATTTCCAAACCCCCTTAATGCTCTAAATTCCTCTTTATCTGATAACGAATACTGTATGAATGGCCGATAGAGAAGAATTTGAACATAGCAGTAAGTCATTGCAAACAAACAAGATGCTTCTGTATCAGCAGCAACTGTAGATGAAAGAGGAACTTTTGGAACATCTGCTCTCCAGGTTTGCAATGCTTTCTCTAATTTATTTACAGACATCGTAATTTCCTCCCATTTGTGATGTGTGAGTTCATTTGACGATATTTGTGGAGTATATATCTTTTGGATAACCTCTTGTAAAATTAAAGTTAAATTTGTATGGTGATTATGCATACGAATAGGCGAAATTATCTTTTCTAGCGGATGGCTGACTTCAATATAAGCTTTGTCTGTGATACACTCATCCTCTATCTCTCGAGGAAACTCCTGGCTATATGACTTTGGCATAATTTCAGTTGCTAATCCCACCACTGAGCTTATATAAATATCGAGTCGCATCACTGTCCAAAAGATTCTTTTTCTTGTTTCTAATTCGATAGGACTTATGTCTTTGTTGGAGGGGAATTTATCCACTCCTAATTTGGATATTGCTTTGACTGCAGTTTTAATGTAAATAAGACATTGTGTGAAATTGGCTGACAGTAATAAATATATAATCAGCATCACAAAGCATTTAAGCTCCTCTGTATCCCTAATTTCAGTTAAATTAATAAGAGTTGATGCTGCATAATAATATATGTTTCCAATGGCTTTGTTGTTGGACAATATCTCGCCTATTGCGTACAATGAATACACAAAACTTTGGATATATTGAAACCGACTTTTGGGTCTAGTGGGAGAAATCAAATATAGTAAGTCTATATCTCTTATAAGAGTGGGACGATGAATACAGTATAGAAAGGTTTTAATATTATTCCAAGGCGAAGCAAGTAGGTTCAAAACTTCTTGTTTGGTCGGTAGTGGGGGAAGCTCTGTCAATTGGTATGTGTGCGATACTATACATTCATGCTTAGGGAGAAGTATAAAATCAGATAAAGGGAATAGGTATTTAAATAATGTCATATATTGATTTGCATTTGTTTGGCATTCTTCAGTGCTGATTGTGATATCTTCTTCTATCGGCATTACTATCGATAGCTCTGGGGAACTCCTAACTTTTGACGTTCCATATTTATAAGATTTGGATCTCGGACAAGGCTTATCATATGTACAAAGTGCTATATTACCACATTTAAAACATGGTCGCAGTCCATCGCATTTTATTTTTCTTAGCCTACATCTGTCACAAGCTCTGGCGAGTCGTTTACTAGCTGTTTTAGTTGCCATATTTGTGTTTCAGAGTTCTATAAATTACAATTCAGAGAGCCGTGTTACAGATTGGTATTAAAACTCTTCCCACCGCAAATTTTTAAACACTTTGTAATACTCCTTTGAATAAAATCGAACAATATGTCAAAAAAGTTGAGTGATAGATGGAGAATCGAAATGGATGTTGGGAAGTAGAGTCTATATATCTAACAGAAGTAGGTTGCAAATCATTAGAACATTTCCACACATTGCAATCATTGGCAACTTACTAAAGTTAATTGTTTCCTAATGCTTGTGTTATTTTCGGGCCATAAATAGTGTAGTCTAAAATGTCCTTGCGTTTTTTGTGCCGCTGATCACATATTTGATTTTAAACCATAGATTTTTCAATTGTCAACGACAGCTATTTATTACTTCACTTCTGAGAATTATATTCTCTAAACTTTATTCTATCATTTTATTTTTTTTATTTAATTCATATTATAAATAATCAGTTGTAAGGTGCCAAAATAGACAGCAACCTGTCTAGATCTTTTATATCTTTTCTACGGCGCGCAAAAAAGCCTTTAAGACCTCCCCAATAGGGTGTCAACAATGAATGTATATAGATGTAACTCGATGCATGGCGATCGTTTTGGTATTTTATAATATCAATTTGTTCTTGGTACAAATAATATAGTGTTTGTCTGTTTCATGGGGACCCACAAATTTCGATAAGTCATCAAACTGATCAAATTTTGACTCACAAGTCATTATCAATCTATCGCTATATATAAATAAACTGTATGGACTATCATAATTATTTTTTCTTTTCAAACTACTTTGTCTTTAACAGAAATATGCTTTGTAAACTGCAAGTTAGTCTGACTGTCTTTCAGATACCATACCCAAACAAGGAATCAAAGAGCTGCTATGTATTAGTTGCATTTTATTACAAGATCCTTCTATGGAATCCATATGTACTTGTAGTCTCGGCTCTAGATAAAAAAAAAGTGGGATTTTATGCCGCTAATGTATCCTAATCTGCTTAACAAGCAAATTCAGTAAGCACGATGGCAGCAAGAGCTATCAAAAAACCGTGTCCCCATACTAGGAAAATCAACATCGCTAGAGCAACTGCCAATTAACCAGATCTTATTACATAATAAAAATTATGTATAAAATATTTGTCCATCTAACCGGCTGTTAAATATTACCGGATCTAGCATTACCAGCGCTTTTCTTACCCGCAGCCGCTATAAGCTGCAGAAGCTATAACTACGCTTTGGTACACCAACACCTTCCTAATAGGTATTACGAACCCTAACAAATTTACGCTCCTAACATTTGTAAAACTTCAAAATGGATAGTTTGAAAGGAAAAGTCACTCCTTGGAAGCAAGCATATCATAAGTGGATGTCCAGGAGGGATATCCCATTTAGAAAGAAATTCTTTGTTGGCTATGATTTGGATGGAAATACTTTTTGGGAGTTCAAGAACTATAATGATCCGTATAGAATGCGACGAATCGTTGAATATCGAATTCCCAGGTTGAACTTTGTAGATTATAAGGCGCCACGTAAGTATTAACTGGGTTTATTTACCTTTCTGAGTCTAACATTAAGCACAATGGATTCAATGGCTAAGATTTGCTCGACCAACACCCCCCAGTCTTGATGAATTATTAGCCGACAAGTTGCGTCAGGACCGTCTTAAAGGACTAGTAGATGCAGCAGAAGAAAGATGGAGATCTGTAGAATTGAAACAAGATCCTAACCAGCAATCAAACATTCTCATTAAACCTGAATTCTCGACTGTGGCTCCAACGCAAAAGCAAGAATCATCTGCTCCAATTGCTAGTCAACAGCCCGGCCGACCATCTAAGGATCCATTTGCACCCCCTCCTCAAACAGATGAAAGACTTACAGCTTTGAAAAAGCCAATTGTTGCTAGTAGAAGAGGTTAACTTAATTATTTATTAAAAATTAATGTACATATTGTGTTAAAATAAAAGTATTTTATCTCTTAGTCGTAAAAATCATGATAATCCGTTTTAATTTCCTTCCAGTTTGTCTTTAACAAAGTCAACCAACTCATTTCCAAATTTTTGCAGATATTCATTAAATTCAGTTGATTCTTTCTTAATTATAGGCTTTTCGGTATCGTTGGCTCCAATTAGCTTTACAGTTTGCTCGAGCTCATTACGAAGCTTATCTATCAAGTTGATATTAGGCACCTTATTCTCAAATTTGGATCTGAAAAGTTGTAAAGACTGACAGAGATCATTAATTGCACTGTCATCAGCAGATTCAGTGCATTGTGGTGAGACACTAATATTACTTGCATTTGGTCGTTCCGGACTTCCTAATTTCTTGACAGATAGTACTGGGAATGATCTGCTGCTACTAAGGGTTCTTCTTGGAGCAGCTACAGGATTATTGTTGTTAATAACAGTACCTTTTTGTCTTAAAATTCCTCCTGGTCTGCTTGTAGGAGAACTATTTAAACTAGTCCTAGAACTTGTAGGGGATGTATTGATAGCAGTTCTGCTACTAATTGGTGATACATTAACTGAACCAGTTCCTAACTGCTTCCTTGAACTTGGAGGGGCTCTAATTGGGGTACTTATTGAGGGCCTTCGAGATAATTTTGGAACTGGTTGAGGCATGAATTTAGCGAGCTCCGCTTTGGAGAGAATTTTCCGGGTAGGTGAAAGCTTTTGAGGTGTTGAGTTCATTGCATTCGCCAAGGGCTTATTTCGTAGAGAAGTAGTCTCATTCGGGTTAATATTCCATAAAAATATACATCCATCTGTTCCACTACTAGCTAAGTATGCAATATCGTTGATCTGTGATGAAATCCACGCCAATCCAGAGATTCCTTCTGAATGACCCCAGTCTGTAGCTTTATTTATTCCCGAAGGATGCTCAACTAGTCGTATACTTTTATCATTTCCTATTCCAGCCAAGTAGGTGGTGTTCTTTAGTTGGCCAAGTGCAATACTCACTAGACTAACTGAGTCTGCACTCTCATCAAAAACTTTATAGCTATTAAGGAGATCCCCGTCATTAATGCTATATTCAAAAATCTGCTTTTCAGAACACAATATGAAACTCTTGCCTTCAGGATCCAACTCCAAGTTAGAAGGAGTTGATTTCAAAGAAATTACTTTCTCGCTGAGGAATCCTACTATGTTACCATCTTCATTCTTAGCTAAACGGTGCATATTAATAGTTCGATCTGCAGCGCATGAGATAATTTTCTCGCAATCTGTGGATAGTTTTGCCCCAATAATATTTCCTTTATGTGCTGCTAGTGTCTGGTGGAGTACCCATTCTGTGGTCCCTGGATTCTTTAGAAACACCTGAATAGTACGATCTCTGCTGCAGCTTATAAGCATTTCAGTTTCATCATGTGGCAGTTTACCATAGTCAAGTTCAACTACTTTCGATCCGTGAGCGTTGAAGGAATGAAGGATTTCGTTTGATTTTAAATCAATAAATTGAACTGTGCCAACGGTAGTACCAATAATAACGATTTCATTTGATTTGTCTAAGCAAGCAATACTAAGACAAATGTCGTCTCCATTGCATTCAGGAGATGTAATTTCTTGTAAACAAATTCCCGAATAAGACCATAGTTTTACATGACCATCGATTGACCATGTGATAAAATTAGGTTCCAAACGGCTAGATGACTTTATACCTGCTAATTCTTGAACATGAGAAGCCACTAATTTGTTAGACACGCAATTAAGTTGGGTAGAAACATCATAATTCACTACAGAAATATCCTTCTTTGAATTTAGGGTTATAAGAGTGTTCTGGCCAATTGCTGTTAAGCTTTGAATTCCAACATATCGTTTGATTTTTATAGAAGACTGAGGTTTACTGATTGGTTCTGCATTCAATATGTCTGATAAAGGGATTTGTCTAACGTTAGCATACTAAAAATCTTGGACTTCTTCTTTTCACATACCTGATATTTTCATTAGACCCAGCTACCCATATGCTATGTGTCGAGACATCTATATCTACGCATGTGATTTCAAAATCAAGACTCATCCTAGCAATAAATGTCAGTTTATTGCTCTCCGTACTATTGGCTATTTCCAGAGTCGCTATATCGCCAGTATCAGTTGTCAATATTGCCATACTATCTGTAATTGGGGTTGTAGTTGATATAGTAGATGTCGAAAAGCTACCTAATACTGCATTTCTTCCTGGAAGAACACCTGTGGTATATTCACCTCTTTGTTTTCTAGTATCGCTATCTATTGTCCATACTCGGACATGACGGACTCCAACTGTTATTAAATGGCAACTGCCTACCCATTGCATATCTTGAATAACAGATATACATCTATTAGACGAATGGAGTCGTACACTACCATCTTTAAGTTGTAAAGACCAGATATGTAAAAATCCATCATTAGTTGTTCCCAAAGAAGCTAGATATCGCCCACAGGGGGAAAACGCTAGAAATTTGATACCAAATCTATGCTCATTCAAAATCGCCAAAGGAGTTGTTGAGCTATCAGGAGCAGTAGAATATATAAAGATACGAGGTTGATGTCCACTTTCTCCTACTGCCAGCAATTTCCCATCTACTGACAACGTTAAACAACTAGTAGTTTTCATCTTATCTTTAGCCGAAGGGGTCGACCTACCAAAAGGACCGGCTCCATCTGAAGTGTAGAATCCATTCATACTCCCATCATCAATACTTAAACTGGAACGAGTCATAGGCATAAGTACGGTGCTTAAATCTTCCGAGCTGATAACATAACCATACGAATCACGACTGTTGCTCGACCCAGTACCCGAGGTATCTAAAATAGAAGCCCATCCCATTTTAGCATTTTGTTGAGCATGATGAATACCTTGAACAAGTTTTGGTGATGTACAAAAAAATCGTTGTTTACCAAGGGTAATAAGTTCTGCGTTTTCTTCATCAGTCTGATCTAACTCCGCTAATACTGCACCAGCTCCAGCAGTATATGCCAAAGTATTACCCACTATACTTATGCTACATTGTGTACTAGCAGTAGTACCAAGAATCTTTTGAATGCTTAAAATATTATCATCTCGAAAAGCACTGATAGTACTAAGACTAGGACTTGCTGGTTTATTACAGCTTGTTCGAGGCGACGCAGATCGAATGTCGGCAGCTCTTCTCAACAATGGACTATGCGAACTGACAGCTGTTGTAGTTGACATTTCGGATGCTTTGATCGCCTTATTCCTTGATTTCTAGAAACTTATTCTCGATTTTATCGCTTTATCCGCGTTTGGTAACCCTTCCCTAGTCTCACAAAGTTATAGATATAGATCTATGTTTCAAAGATGACCGTACAGTTGGTAGCAAAGAAAAAAGCGCCGATGAACAATTAGTATAAATAGAGGCTAATATCCCAGTAACACGCGTTACAAACCCCGAAATATTATGTGCGTTTCTAGGGATTTCCAATATTTCTTGGTATTTAAAAGTAGTTGCACCAATTTTCTAAAGAAATAACTCTTTGATGCGATGTATTTATGAGATAGATGTTTACGTAGTTCCTATTTAGGTAGGGCTGATGTGGATAGGGAATAAGACCAAATTTTTGGTGGCCTGCATAAACTGGTTTAGGAGTATATGAATACAGTATGAAAAATGTGGAGTAATCATCATTTATATAGAAGATTTCATGAAAGTCTCCAAGTTCTTCAACTGCTGATTCCAAATATATGCCAATTCGCCGTCTATATCTCTGGAAGTATCCCAGAAGTAGTCATGCAAACTTGCAACCTTGAAATCGTAGTCTGACATGGATGGATGGCCAACCGACCATAGTCCAGGATCCAATCTTTTCCAGGGAAAGGGGCCATATTTATCGAAGAAGAAATTCAAAAGACCTTTGGTTGGTTCCATTAGAAACTGGTCAAATTTATGGCCGTTATATGTGAGTTGCAGTAGCTTGTTAAAAATCACCTGTGACGGTTTCACCATGATAAAGTTATCGTCAAAATTATCTGAAAATGGCCTCGGAAGCTGATTTCTAGTATATGTAGTACTCATATCTATACTTGCAAATAGATAATCTGTGATATCCAGAATATCAGCACCCATCTCTAAAGTGAAGGGAGAATCGAAATTTGGAGCAACGCTAAATGATGGTTTGGTGGTCCATATTTCGTCTAGACGCTGTAAAATCAATGTCCCAGTTTCCAGGTACAAGATACGGTCATAATCTGTCAATTTCCATAATCTGAGTTTTGTATACCCACCAACTGATTCTATAGGAAAACGTGATTTGAAATTGGCAGGATAATCGATCTTTTCTGTTTCCAAGAGAGAACACCCAAGGTCTGTTAATTGATTCTTCATGTATGAAGGAATCTCGGGTGTTGTCATAACTATTAAGGGAATAGATTTTTGAGTTTTCGTTTCAAGATCATGCAATAGTTTATATGCTAGAAGTTTTGTTGCATTAAAATAGTGGCCAATATCCTCATCCTTTTGCTGGCTTTGTCCTTGTTTTGACGTCAGTAGCGTAGCATATGCTACCTTAAAATCTCTTCCGGGAAGTAAACATATATCTTTCTCTTTGCTAATTATATCTCCACTTGTCAAATTCAAATTGGACTGTGTTGCCAACGAATTCTTATGGAATGCATTCTTTTGTCCTGTATTCCTGTAAAGAAGTATAAAACTAGATAGCATAACTGCTAACAAGATATAGCACCAGATTTTACCTCTTTTCCATAAAAACATGGTACTAAAAGAGTCACTAAAACATGTGAAGTTGTTTCTAACGAAAAAGGTTTAATAATACCTCCTGCTGCTCAATTTAAAGTTTAGTGCTGATATGAATTATAAGTTAAATAAGCTTTTTGCATACTTTTTTGTTAACGTATTAATTAAAAATTATTAGACATAAATATCCTTACAGGTTTTATGGTTCATCTATACTGCCTATTGATTAACAGGTCTATAAACATAATCTCGTCTCGTCATAAAATGCTTTAATCTATCAAGCCAGGATCTAGACTCTAAAATAGTTCCTGCCTCCAAATCCATCTCCAACATAGGTTCACTTTCACTATTATCAGATCTATTGGATCTGGCCCATTTAGGAGGCTTCCACCATTGTAAGGTTAAACTTGATATTAATACACTTACACTGCTGAAAGCCATGGCAGCACTAGCCATCATGGGATTTATCATTAGTCCAAACGGTAGGAAAATACCCATTGCAAATGGAATCATAATAAAGTTATAGATGCATGCCAAAAGTAGATTGAGCTTGATTCTCTTGAATGCCTTTCTACTAAGAATGAAAGCAGCAGGGATATCAAGAAGAGCATTTTCTTTTAACAATACAATATCCGCTGCTTCCATAGCCACATCGGTAGCTCCAGAAAATGCAATACCAATTGCTGCAGCTGCTAGAGCAGGAGAATCATTAATACCATCTCCAACCATAGCAAGAGGACTACCTCCATTGGTTAATGCTACATCATCTAATTTGAAGTATCCACTCGATTGCTCAAAGGATTCGTCGAACTGAGACATGTTACCTTGCAGCCGGTTTACTATATCGATCTTTCCGGCCGGACTCACATCGGCAAATACTAAATTTGAAGAGATACAAAGTTCTCTAGCAACACGGTTAACAGCAGATGTATTGTCTCCACTAACCACTCCAATGGAAAGACCCAATCTTTTCAATGCATCAACTGCTGATTTAGCTTCTGGCTTTATAGGATCATTGAGAAGAACCCATCCAGCAAATTCATTGTTTATAGCTATCAAAGCAACAGTTTCGCTTGATCTGAAAACTTCTTCGAGAGAAGGGTATTTGATATTTAAGCTATCAAGCAATGAAGTACTACCAATAGCAATATCATAACTGGAATCAGTAAGTGCTAAATGTACTCTTCCAGTAATACCTAAACCGATCTTATTGTCAAATCCAGAAACCAAACTAGAAAAGTTAGTTCCTTCTTCAACATTGCAAATATCTTTAGCTTTAATAACAAGACTTTTGGCTATAGGATGCTCGCTGCTAGCTTCAAGAGAACCAATCAATGCCCAGAAAACTTTGTCGGTTAAACTACCAATCAATAATCTCCAGTCAGTCACAACCATGTTACCTAAAGTTAAAGTTCCAGTTTTATCAAACAATACGGTTTTGACCTTACTGACTTGCTCTAATGTGGCACCTCCTTTAATAAGAATGCCATGTTGAGCTCCGACACCAGTAGCAACCATAACAGCAGTTGGAGTAGCCAAGCCTAAAGCACATGGACATGCAACTACAATGACTGATATACATAATCGCAAACACACCATGAAACTACCTTCTTCGCTATTAAAGATAGCAGGTCGGTTTTTCAAAACATGTGATATAATCATCCAAACAATAAAAGTACAAATTCCAAGTAACATAACAGTAGGAACAAAATAACCAGCAGCCCAATCAGCAAACCTTTGGACAGGGGCTCTAGAAACTTGTGCATCTTGAACTAAGTTAACAATTTGTGCTAACTTTGTGTCATTACCTGCTCTAGTAACCCGACAGTCCATACGTCCTCGTTCATTGACACTACCGCCTATTAAATGATCTCCTGGTTTTTTTAATACTGGATATGACTCCCCAGTAATTAAAGCTTCGGATACATACGATGATCCTATCAATACTAAAGCATCAGCAGGAACTTTTTCACCCGGTCGTACAATAATAATATCGTCAGGTTGAAGCAAATCTGTTGAAATGGTTGTTTCTTTCAACTCAGTGGTATCAATAGCTTCAGTAGTTGAACTTTTCTCTAATCTACTTAAATAGTCAGAAGAAGATTCGTAAATGGTAGCCCTAGTCGGGACCAAAGAAATAAGCCTAGTAAGAGCAACCGAAGTTTGGCCCTTGGCTTTACTTTCTAAATACTTTCCAAATACAACAAAGGTGAAAATCATTGCCGAGGTTTCCCATAATGTAACAGGACGCTTTGCAGCACAGATAACTAAAGAATAAAACATCGAAAGAACAGAGAACACATAAGTGCATGTAGTTGAAGTGGCTACTAAAACATCCATGGTTGCAGACCGATGTTTCAAAGCCTTGTATGAATGCAAATAAAACTTTGATCCAATATAAAACTGGATAAAAGATGCAAGAAAAAAACATAATAAATCATCCCAGTATAGAGTGATGCTTGAAAAGACCCTTGTTTTGATAAATGCTAAAAATGGGAAGGATCCCGGTACCATTTTGGTTGTAATAAATAGGGGAACAGCAAAACTAAAGCATATTATTGATTGGCGCAAATAGCTTCGGATTTCTTTAACTCTCATTAATGCATCCACTTGATTGGTATTATCGGCCGACTTTGCTAAAATAGCGTTAAATCCAACGTCCTCAACTGCATCAATTAAAGTCCGTGGTCCTTTGACTTGTTCGGGATCATAAATAATCTTGGCTTCCTCTATAGCCAAAGAAACCATTGCAGACCTGACGCCAGGTATTTCTCGTAATGCAGATTCTACAGTCATCGAACATGATGAACAAGTCATACCAAATATTTTTAGTTTTAGCTCTACCGATTGACCCGACGGTGCAGAAGAGCCGTAAAGTCCCCCAGGTTCGTCATCTTGAATGTCACCCTGTGTGTCTAAAACTTCGGCATCAAATCCACAATCTTCTATAGTCTCCTTTACCAGTTCAGGGTTTGCAACAGTCTTGTCATGGACAACAGTAGCTCGCTGAGTAATAAGCGAAACGCTGGCAGACTCCACGCCTTCTAGGTTTTCTAAACCAGACGTTATTGCTGCTACGCAAGACCCACAGGTCATGCCCTCTACTGACAAGGTAGTGGTTACAACTGCCATCGTTTTTATCCAGTGGTGCTGTACAAAAAGTGGCCAATCCGACGAGAATCAGTTTACCAGGTGCTATAATTCAGCCAGGGCGAGATTGGTTTATTATGTAGGTCAGTAAGAACAGAAAATATATTTGTAAATGTATTGTTACGGTATGGGCTATGTCCATGCTAAGATGGGAATTCTGCAGGATGGCGGCACATGACCGTACCCTTGTCGTATATATGTATATAATATGATGCAAAAGTATACGAGGTTGCCTAAATAGGAAGGGGATGAAAAATTATCAGATTAACGATGTCTAATCTTAGACCGAGCCCATTTGGCATAGTTAGTGCACCCGGTTGGATGGAGGGATACTCAGTATTAGTATTTATAAGGATTAAAATAAATAAGAAATCGTATTAACCGTATCATTATATAGCGTAATCATAAAATGGACATCTTCAAAAAGAACTAAGTTTGTTTTTGAAGGATTTCGGCTGCACTAACAAAGCCGGGACCGGAGGAAGACGGAAAATCAGACCCCCCCTTGTGCACGACCGTTCCTGAGATATCAGTTTGGAGGTTATTCTGAACCGTGATATGAGCTCTCTGTAAACTATCTATCAATTGGTCGTCTTCATTTCCAGTCGCTAATTCATGATCTAAATCTTCATCGTCAATTTCTCCTGTGTCCTCTTCTTCTTCATAATCAATGTCTTCGTCCTGGTCAACATCGTCCCCGTCTTCATCTTCAACTTCATCCAAGTCATCATCATCTTCTTCTTCTTCAACTTCTTCTTCTTCTTCCAAGTCATCTTCGTCGTCTTCTTCTTCTTCTTCCTCTTCTTCATGATCTCTAGCATGTGCTGGACTAGGAGACTTATCTTTTGCAGCAGACTTTGCTGGTGATCTGCCTCTTGCACGCTGAGTAGGCTCCTCGTCATCAGAGTCCTCTAAATCACTGATATCAGCAATAGGTTCACGCCAAAAATTTACATCAGTAAAAGTTTGCTGACTCTGGGTTGTTACAATATGAGCCATTGTAGGAGGGAAGAAATGATCAACTAAATCTGCAATATGCACATAAGAACTTTTGTATCCAGCCAATTCTAAAAGTTCCATATGAACTTCCGAGGATGAATTAATAGTGAAAATCTTTGAAGAAGGGATATCAACTGATCGATAAGATAAAGCGTCAGTAATTCTGTTTCCAAATCCTGCATAAAATGGAGTGTCGTCCTTTAGTCCAAAAAGGTTTCGAATGTCCAGTAAACATGCCATTTTGAATACTTCTGGTTTCTTCATAATTACTTCCCGTCGTAATGCAGCCATGGTTCTATCAGGAGATAGAATAACTGGGCCATCAGGAAGTTTGTAACCATCTTGATAGACGGTTTTTAGATATGATCTAGTTGAATCAGCTTGGCCAACTGATCGTGCAGTTAAATACATAATGTTGTAACCATTATTGGAAATATCAGTGAATAATTTTCCAACACCTTGGTGAGTCCAGTCTCTTCCAAGCATAGTCAATACATGACCTAGAGCATCAGACTTTGTGATGGTTCCGTCAATATCGGAAATGACGATTGGGTCTTTATAAGACCAATAAAACATGCGAGCAGAACAAACGGCTTTGCCCTGATTAACAGCAAATGAGATTTCGTTAGTGCCTGGATGCAGTTCAAGAGATTTGAGTTGGTCTGAAGTCAATCTTAAAGTTTTAACATAATGCATAGAACTTTCATCATTAGCATTATTGGTAGAAGGAGCAACAACTGCAGTACCAGATGCCTCTGCAGAGGATAAACTATCAGGTAATGCAGAATCAGATGAAAAGTTGTGTTGAGAAATGGAATGACTTAATAAAGATGTATCAGTGGAAAAACTCGATGGAGAAGGAGGGAATTCAGTGTTGGTAACAAAATGGCTACCATGATCATGATGGAAATCAGTAAACTCTCCGCCTGCTGAAGTGATTCGAAGAATACCACTAGCATCGAATCCTACAGAGTCGGTACCAAATTCTTCTAATAAGATCTTTTTAAGAAGCTCTTCTGTCTGTTTAACATCAACTTCATCAGACTTGTAACCATTCATATCAAAGATAATATCGCCATTATCAGAAATCTTGGATGGAATGTTAACATCGGGGAATTTCTTGCTGAGTACTTTAACTCTTTCAATAGCTTCTTCTCTAGATAATGGAGGACTTGAGGATCGAGCATGTCTTCCTCTTAGTTCATAATCTACACCCCATGAGCTACGTTTATCATTTTCATTATTAGGAGTTGATGGATAAGTGGCAGCTTCCACCAAAGGTTTACCAGGGCTTAAAGGTGGGCTGGATGTGATGGATGCGTTAGTTCCAGATAAGTCGAGAAACTCTGGTTCTTGTAATGCTAGGCCATTGGCAGATTCGGGAGTTTTAGGGGAATCTGATGGAGAAGAAGCTGGTGAAATTACCGGTGAGGTAATTAATGCAGATGGTACAGCAGCGTCAGTTTCAAAAACGAAAAACGCTTCGCCACCTTCACCTAATTTCATTGGCAAATTGACTTTTTTTCCATTGACAGAAAAATCGACTTTTTTCTGCGACGGTCTTAATAAAGAGAATTTGCCGAATCTGACGTGGAATGGAGAGCAACATAAATCACCTAGCTGTTAGTTTGATCACAAGCCAAAATAATATATATTTTAAAATCTTGTTTTTGTGCAAACCACTTCAAAGTATATTGGAGAGAACACTGGACATAAATACTTACCATTTTCTTGTTCGATAACTATCACATCAATAGCTCCACTCAGAGTTGACGGATTTATTGAATTCCAAGTCTTGGATACGGATCCAATAGCTCTTCCAACGTACTGCATTTCTTAACCGAGGTCACCAATCCGAATATAAATAACCAATAAATAAATAATACAAGTTTAAAAATAAATTCAAGCTGATGGAGTAAGACAGGAATTGATGGTTCCTTAGGCGGATAAAGTTGGAAAGTAAACAACGGTAAAACTGGTTATGAATAATGAACTTCACAAAAGCACAAGCTAAGCTGATATGTAAATAGTAGTGTAGATTCTATCTTTAGAGATAGGGTGGGAAGGGTCTACAACACCACGTTTATAGCGCAATAAAGATAGTTGATAGCGAGCGATAAAAATAAAGAATATAAAGATGAAGTTCAATAGTCGAATAGTCGAATCCACAGTAAATGCAAAAGCTCTAAAGGAAACAAAAGTTTTTATTACGGTCTGGAAACCTTGGTGTTTATAAATGATGAGATCCGATGCAGCTAGCTTTTTGAGGTTATAGATTTTTATGTAAAATGCATATGATAGAGGGCACGGGAACTAAGAAGAGGAGCGGGTTGGGGGAGGGTGGCTGCTGGCTCTGCTTGTCATTAAAGCAGTAAGAAGGAATTTGTTGAATCGGACTGGCGGCCGACTACTTGCTACAGTGAACTGGGACCCGGGAAATAAAGTTTAGGCTTACACTAAGGTTTTCGAGCGGGAAGAGACTTCAAATTTTAAAGTTAACTTTCATAGCTAGCATATTCACTGTTATATAATGTCTTTATAATCGTATATATCAAAATATTTTGATTTCATGTTTATAAATCAAGACGTGGACCGCTGTGTTACGGCTCAACGGGTTTGGCCAATGTGACTCTGGGTTCCTGCTGAAGAGAGTGCAGGTTTAAGTCTTCTGTGGCCTAGTGACCTGTTCTCTAGGCCAGCAGAGCTCTATGGGCTTTAAATCTGCCCCAACCTACTGAATCCTACTGACCTTTGGGAGGCTGGTTAAATAACTACATGTTAGAACAATGACTTTTATATAACTGGTTTGGAATTCTTATATGACAGGGAATAGAACAGTCAGATCATTCATTCGTATGGTTTCATTTACAAGATATTGAAAGCCTTGAAATTTTAGTATTTTGGTGAAATGAGAGATTTGCAACATTGCGACTTCTGCAGTTGAGAAGAAATTTTCTATAAGTTGGGTATCTTTCTATGCACTCAACGCTTATTTTGTGGGGATTGGGGATAGCTTCGCATATAACGTTGAACAGGTACAAAGTTTATATGTTAGGCTTAGTTCATTATTCTTTATCTATTTATGAATAAAGTAATTAATATTTAGTAATATTCAGTCCCTAAATTAGAGATTAGTAATTAGAGATAATGTATTGCAATATCAAACTATAACACGTTTTTGTTTTTTTAAGTTGATCTATTGGTGACCATTGATAGCCCTTGGTTGATAAGGTTCATCAATGTAAGCAACTTCTTCTTCAGTCAACTTGACCTTAAGAGCAGAAATAGCTTCATCAATTCTCTCAATCTTACTAAATCCAACAATAGGATAAGTTCCCTTGGCCAAAGCCCATGCAATGGCAATAGTAGCCATAGAGATATTGTGCTTCTTAGCAAGCTCCTCAACTCTTGAAACAATGATTTTGTCAGCCTCAGATCGTCCAAATGCCTTTTCGTCATTAGCAGCAACTTGCTTACCTCTAGTAGTAGTAGCAATATCCTTCAATGGACGAGTCAAAACACCTGCAGCAACCGGTCCCCAAGGAATCAAACCAACACCACTCTTCTTACAGTAAGGAATCATCTCTCGCTCCTCCTCTCTGTAAATGGCGCTGTATTGGTTTTGCATAGAGATAAACTTGGTCCAGCCATTCTTATCAGCAGCATGTTGAAGCTCAGAGAATTGGTAAGCCCACATTGAAGAAGCTCCAATGTATCTTACCTTGCCTCCCTTGATAACATCATGCAAAGCCTCCATAGTCTCTTCAACAGGAGTATCCTTGTCAAATCTATGGATTTGCAACAAGTCAATATAAGTACCCAATCTCTTTACTGAAGACTCGACTGAATCAAAAATGTGCTTTCTAGATAAACCATGCCTATTGATTCGGTTGATATCGCCAGGACCACTGTCACTTAAAACAGGGTCGTCGTTGGTGTAACCAAATACCTTGGTCAAGATTACAACAGTGGATCTTGGGATGTCGTACTTCTTCAAGAATTTGCCAATAAGGATTTCAGAAGCTCCATTAGAGTAGACATTGGCAGTGTCGTAAGTTCTCAATCCAACATCATAAGCCTTCTTTAATAAAGCAAAAGCAGTTTCTTCATCTTCGATAACCCAGTCTTGCCAAGACTTCTTACCAATACTCATACCTCCAAAAATAATTTTTGAGATCTTAAGACCTGATCGTCCAAGGTTAGCATATTCAATATCAGTAGCCATTATTATTTTCAAACTTGTATGTCAAACTAAAAAAAAAAACCCCAGTTTAACTGTCAATTGGTGGAATTGGGGGTCCCTTTATATTTTTCTCATAGGCTATATTTTATTAAACTATCCCACACGTGTGATTGTAACATCTAGGTGTTTTATCTTCTTCCGTTCGGAGACTATTATTTGCTTGTGGGGGATCATTCCGGACACCGATATTTTTAGTGCTCCTAATTTGTAATCTCCCGTATCGGACTATAGCAGTGCTTAGCGTGCTTAAGCCTTACGTTATGAACTACTGCGTACAGTAACTAGTTTTTAACTACTCATTGTTATTGCGGTGATTATAAATTATAATTAGTACCCATAACAAAATTAAACAAATCCGGTATAAGGAGCACAGTGCCAACGAGAAAGGTGTTCAACAAATCTATACTCTAGCAACTATGAGAAAATAAATAATAGGCAATTGGTATAATATAGGCTAATAAGTTATAGCCATTTTAATATTTTATGGAATGATTATTGATAGTTGTAGATAATGACGGAGCAGCTATTATGCTCATCGGAGATAGCAGGTCTAGCCCACCAGTGGTATTCATTAACATGTTTCAAGATAAATAGCTCTCAATAGACTGAAAAACAATAGCAAGGATTACAATTATAATTATCAAGCATGACTCGTAATATTACTGGTCAAACTAGTAGATCATTGGAAGTATTGAGGTGCCGTCAGATACACTTATCTTAAGCCTATTGACAGCTAACTGTCGGAACTTCGATTTCAAATGTAAAATGATTTAATTAACATAACTACTGTGACAGGTTACCGATTGCGTGCAGCAGCACCTACTGTGTGACGTTAACTGATAAACAGAAAACAGAACGCAGCTTATATAATGTAACACAGTTATATGGCAGTAAAATATAATCAACAATTATAGACAAAAGATAATATTTTTTTACCCTTTTACAATTATTGGAATTGCTATAGTTCAGCCACAGTTGCCGAGTACTTCTCCCCACTTGCCGACATGCCGCCATACTAAAGCAGTATACCAAGGCATTTGAGGGTCACTAGGAAAGGGTGTATTAGATATGATCTACACTGGTTATTACAAAGCAAATGCTTGTTATGTGTATGCAATCCGTGCTGGGATGTTGATAGTGGAGACTGTATTATGTATTAATGGGACCCCCACTCTTTATATCCGCTCTTTATATCCGGAGTGTGAACAGCCACCACTTGGGGGTATTCCCCAGGCAATGCTGGTTAAGCTTGTTCTTATCCTCTGGCTGTTATAAATTATACGATGAATACTCATGAATTGGTTTAATGCTTGAAAGCTGATTTTCAAACTGGTAAAGTTAACTTACTGTTGGTTCACTGTCATGCATACAGCTATAAGCAGCTACCAATCTATTGAGATATCCAGTCAAAACATGTTTTATACTAAACCATATCTAAAACTCACTATATTATTTTATAGGTCACGTATATGTATTTAGTATTATAACTATAGTTATATGCTGCTATTACTGGTACCCAATAGCCTACTGTTTAACTCTCAGGATCGAGGTCTTTTCTCGAGTCCAAACGACTCAAGCACTGTGTACTTGTACAACCAGAAAGGTTACCTGTACCTAACCGTAAATGAAATATTACATAATAAAGTTTCTATTACATAATAAAGTTTCAATGAATATGCTTATAAACGAACAAACTACTACACTCAATATACAAATTTACCCCCTAGGACCAGGGTATAATTTTTTTTAGATCTTATCTGGCCCCATAAAATAATTTTTTTCTTTTTTTTTTTTTTTTTTTTTTTTTTTTACTTTCTATTACGCCATATCTTCAACAGATTTCGTAGATTTTTCGTCGTCTACAAAATTCTAAAGCCTTGAAATTGTCTAGATAAAGACAAGAAAAAGTTTATTTATTTTATTTATTATTTGCATATTTTATTTCTTTTTGCTGTGTTGTGTTATTTTTATTGTTCTTTGTTCGATTGTCGGTAAATTATAGAAAAGAAAGTTTTTTTCTCTTCTGGATAAATTTGGATCGGATAAAGGCATGCTGTAATTTTTTTATTGTGTGTTTGATTGTATTGATATTCCCACTTGATTCTTGATTATTATTAGAAGAATAGTTTTTTTTTATTTTTTTTTTTATTTTTATTGATTTCAAAAAGTTTTTTTTCCCTTTATTGTTTTACCTCGAGGTAGTTTGATAGTTTAGCAATGCCAGCTGCAGTATCGAGTGAAATTCCTATACAACTACCATTGAATAGTAATAATAGTAGTAGCAACATCCTGAAGTCTGCACTCAAAAAATCTTCAAGAGAAGGAAATATGACTGCTAGTCCTTCTAACTCGGCGGTTACCGAGGAATATTACAAGACTTATGTCCAAGATGCTTTAGACCAACTGTCTAGCAATAATAATTCTGATAGTCTCAATACTATCGAAGCCCATATAAGTGCACCTCCTTCTTCTCCTGAGCATATGTCTGATGCACAATTGATCTTTTTAATAAAGGCTTTAACTAGCGAGGTTAGTCGTCTAGATAATTATGCCTGCACAAGTGTCATTAACTCGATCTTAAAGTTGAGATGGGCACATAAAAGTCAGCAATTTGTATCTACTTATGTTCGATTTTTAGGAGTTTTGGTATCTGGTATACCAAAGTGGTGGACTGAGGTTGCCAATAGTGTTGTTGCATCTTTTAACACTTCAAAAACTGACCCTCATCATTCAGTTCTGAGTTTCATCCTTCGGTTAATCCCTACATCTTCAAATACCGTTAGTAGTATTTTTGTCAAGCATTTCCCTCATAAATCTGATACTACAAAGCATTTTGTCTGTTATATTCGCAATCTTCTTAAAGCTGTTGAATATTGCAATGAGCTAGAGAGACCCGTCTGGGCTTTAATCCTAGAAAGAATTGTACAGTTAGATGTTGAATTGTATGAGGATGAAGATGATGATGAGGATGAAGACGACGAAGAAGATGACGAAGAAGACGATGATGATGATAATGCGGATCAAGAAAAAAGCGATGAAGAGGATGATGATGATGAAGATGACGACGCTGAATACGATTTGATGGATAGCGAAGATGATGAAGAATCTGGAAAGAATGTCTTAGGTCATGAAGAAGAAGAAATCTATTTAGATGAAGAAATGCAAAACAAGCAAATTTATGAAATCAGAACTAAACTTGATTCGACCATCAAGTTATTATTTACTTATTTGGATAAACGATTTCACCCTGAAGTCATCGATAGACCTGAAACCATCTTACTTTTCAGTACCTTGCTAGATTTGTTCAAGGTTTACATCCTTCCTACTCATCGAACTCGATCTGTCCAGTATATTTTGTTTAGAACATGTCATGCTCATCCCGATCTTTTAGATGCTTTTTTGGCATCTATGATCGACTTGGCTTTATCGCCTACTGAAAATATCGAAAAGCGACAAAAGGCTATGCAGTACATTTCCTCTTTTATTGCTAGAGCCAAAGGTTTATCCAAAAATCAGATCATCTTTGTTGTGTCTTTTTTGGCTCAATGGTTAGATAGATATATCAAAGAACGAGAAATTGAAGTTGACAATGCATTGGGTGGGATGGGTAGATTTAAAATGTTTTACTCTGTCTCCCAAGCTCTCTTTTATATTTTCTGTTTCCGACATGCTATCCTTAAAACTGATGACCCTAATGCTGAGTCTGAATGGGAATGTGACCTGGACCATCTGTTCCAAAGAATGATTGTCACCAAGTTCAACCCTTTGCGATACTGTAAACGTACTGTTGTTGCTATGTTTGCTCAAATTGCTCAGAAGGAGAATGTTGCATACTGTTTTACCATTATTGAACAAAACCGATTAGGGGGATTCAGAGCCCAAGAATCTCCTTCATCTTCTAACAGTTCTTCTAATGCTTCCTCTCCTTCCAACATTGTCCCTCTAGGAGGTTCATCCACTAGTTCCTACTTTGGTATGCAAAATAGTTTCTGGACAAAGAGCCAAGAATTCATCGCTCTTGAAGGTTATTTCCCATTTGATCCCTTGATTCTCCGTAAATCTAGAAAAGAATTGAAAGAAATTTACATTGAATGGGAAGATGTTGCTGAGGATTTTGATTCTGGCAGTGAAAGAGATTATAGCGAGGACGAAGAAGATGATGAAGAAGAGGATCATGATACTGAAATGGATACCGATGATGAGTAAATCTTCTATCTATATATATTTATATATATTTTTTTGAAAAAAAAAAACTCTGCATATTATGATTTAATGATTTATATTTATAAACGAATAAATTAATATTTATGAATAAGACTTTCTATAAAACTTGTTATATGAGTCTAACTCAAAATTTATAATTAGGTAGAAAAATACCTAAATACTAATATACACTAAGCAAATAAATGCTTTATATAGACTTTGTGCCATGCTTATCTAAACCAGCTTTTCGTTTCTTTTTGCTATCCCAGAAACCACTCGAATCTAAAATTCGAATCAATTGTAGTTCCTCTTCACTTGGAGCACTAGAATTCTCTTCTCGCCATCTTCGACGGAAATCTTCCGCTTCAGCATCATATTGACGTTCTTTCTTTCTGAACTCGTCCGATTTTTTATGATTCGCTTCTTTAAGAGCACTGGTCTGCTCTAGATATGGAGCCTTCTTTTCTTGAGGAAATTCCCTCCACATTTTACCCAATGCTGCCCTAACTTCGTTTCTTGTTGCACGAGCATTTGCATCACCAGTTTCTTTCTGCATTCGCTCATCCGATTCCACTCGGCATTGATCCCAAAAGTCTTTCTGAAATATCAAGAAAGGATTGGCACCAGAACGTTCTGGTTTTACAGGTCTCTCGCCCAATTCTTGAATAAGATCATGCCTCATCCGCTCATTGTCTTTATGTATCCGTTCTTCTCTAAGTTGTGTCAAGCGCTTTTCAATCTGTTCCATGTCCTCAGAGCGACGTTTTCGGCTTGGGAGTTCATCACTTTCGTATGAACTGTAATTATTGTCATCTAGAGACAATAGTGGAATTGGGTTTCTCAGTGCTGATTGTTCCCGTATTGTGTAGACCCCTCCTCCTAGAGGTGAATTCTTGACTGCTGATAACTTAGGGGTTACCTTTGAAGATGTAGGTTGGCTCGAACTAGCAGTAGCATAATGACTCCTAGGGTTGACAGGGTTCTCCTTAGGTGGAATTAATGGACGAGGAAGCTCAATTTCACCAATTAAACTATCAAGTACTTCACTAGCAGCCCGTAACCCTGAAATATAAGCACCATGTACTGTTCCAGGATAAGCTCTACAAGTAGCTTCTCCTGCAAAGAAGAGTGAATGACCAATTGGACGAGCTAACATATCATAATCAGCACCATCACCTTCTAATCCAACATATGAAAAGGATCCTCTAGAAAAAGGATCGATATTCCACCTGGTTACAATTGACTCTACCAAAACGGTGGATTGAAGTCCAATATCAGGAATTGTTTTCATCAGCAATTGCTGAGCTCGATCTACAATAACATCATCAGGTTCATTTACTGTATTCGTAGCAGCATTACCTGTCAGCAATCCAACTAAACAAGGCTTTCCAACTGACTTAGTACAATTCCAAAACATATAGAACTCGCCTCGGACATTCTTGAAAGATTTGTCTTCCGAATAATCACCATTGGACGGTTCTCTAGCAATGCAAACAATATCTTTAGATTCATCCCAAAAAACTTCTTCGTAAATTAAAACAACCTATTCGTTAGTAAAAACCTCAAAATATATCGCTTTTAAGAAAAACTTACCTTATTTAGAGCGCCAAACCCAAGTCTAGATATGCTATCGGCCTTCCATTGAGGAAGGTCTGGGATAAATTGCATAGTACGATCCTTTAATACACCTAAAGGGACAGTAACAATGACCCTATCTGCTCGAATCTTTTCACCATTTTCCAAAAATACATCAGTATAATCATTATGGTATTCTAGTACCTTTACACTAGTCTTGAACCGAACATCGAGCTTTTCAGGATATATATACAATCCTCTTGGGAATGAAATGAACCCATTCTTAATAGCTGAATGGCGACCAGAAAAATCATGGCCTTCGTCTTGGTTCCAACTTGATAAGCTCAACTTGTTCAGGTTCGTTCCGGTACTATACTCTAAATTAGCAAAGTGCCAGTTAAGTAGTTGAATGTCTGTAGGAGTGATTTCCGATAATTGTGAAAGTTGCTTAACAAGGGCGCTGACAGATTTTCCGAAACTAGGATACATTTCACCTTGGGGTTCAGGAGCAACATGGATAGTTTTACTAGAGTCTTTCGGATCTATGCCAATACTTTTTAAGAATTTAACTTCAACAATGGTTTCCTGCTCCTCGGTGGTATATTTACTATTTGATTCATCAATAGAGCCTGGATCTTCGTATGGTTTAGGTAAGTCACCGTTAGCCTCAAGTTTAGCAATAGTTTGATGATCTTGAAAGTCATCTCTGGTAACAGGATCCTTAGCAGCTCTCATGAGAACTTCATCACCACTGGCAGTAGAAGGCTCAGGCATGACATTTTTGAATTGAGCCATTTTTCTCAAGATGTGATTATATAGACACCTCACCCGTTCATCAGTTTCTGGATCAACTTCTTCACTGGTACTTTCGTCATATATTCCACTCGGAGGATCCATGGTGACTACAGGCACACCAAGTTGTCGTCTTATTACAACTCCCAATGGGTTTCCTTCACCGAATCCCATAATCATATGGGCACCAAGGTCAACCATAGAGTTGTGATCAGACTTCAAAGGTGCAGAATATACCCTTCCACCAATTCTTCGACGACCCTCTAGAATAAGGATCCGTGGAATATCCTCATACTCAGAGAATTTATCAGCGTATTTATGCAATAATGAATCTAACTGTCTAGCAGCTCCAAGTCCAGATACTCCAGCACCAATTACTACAATAGTCGGTCTTGGTTTTAATCTGCCTTCCAAATCCATATCAGTAGAATTATGCAAAGGATACTCAACACAACCGAAGTTAATAAAACCATTTCGGACGAGCCATTCATAAGCAAATTCAGCCAAACCGTAGTAACGTTCATGTCTAGCACATCCGGCGGCCTCAGTAAGAGTTACATTCACCAACGGATTTGACAACCACAGCCTTAAAATACCATTTCTAATATTCAAATAAGTAGTAATATGAACATAAGGAAGTCGAGGCCTCAGAATATTGTACTCGCCAACGTGCAAGCTATACGGTTTTAGACGACAAGAAACTGCAGCTGCAGCACATTGCTCTGCATAGTTCGAACTGCTAACATCAGGGGGGATTGAAGACTTTGGCTTATACTTCTTTCTTCTCAAGGTGACAGGATCTTCAAGTTCTTCTGAAGAGACCTCTCTTTCATAATCGCTGCCAACTCTTGAAACTTGATAATGTTGAGGGAAATTTGGATTCGGAGAATAGACCCTATCAGAAGTTCTATCAACAGATACAGATCTTTCAGGCTGTACCATTGAAATAGTTGGAACATTTTGAGAAGATCGAAACCTTGGCATAGATCTTCTTTGTGGTTGAGCTTGTTGTTCTTGTGACTGTAATAAATCATTCATTTGCATTTGGTGTCGATGCTGTTGCTGCTGCTGTTGATACTGCTGAACTATACTATAACGAGATCTACCTCTTTCATCATATTCCATAGTTGTCATAGGACTAATATCTTGGTCTTGAACTGGTAATTCTTTAGGCATTTGAGATTGAGGCAGTAGCATTGATCTCTGTTGTTTCTGAGTCTCACTACCAAATGAAAGGAATTGGTCATCTTTAACAGGACCCAAATTCAACTGACCATTATTTCCCAAATTTGAATCATTGAAATCAAGTTGTCCTGTAGTGGTTGCACTTGTAGGGTAAAGGTTCCAAATAGGTTGACTCGTAACAGGAATAGGTTCACTGTCCTGCTTAGACGAATGTTGATGTTGATGGATATGTTCAAGGGGTTGTTGTTGCTGGGGTATAAAATTCAGGTCATTAGTATCCAAAAGGTTATTGGACTGTTGACCAGATGACCTGGCAATACGACGGGTTGGTTGATGTCTGCTGGATCCAGAGCCAGTACCCTCAAGTTGAGGAGGAGCAGATAACGAAGGCAACTCAACATCACTTAGATACAATTGGTTATCTGTAAATGCAGGTGGAAATGTATCAGGAATATCTTGAGAAGTAGATCGTCTTCCTTGCGAGCGGTTGGATGTAGTTGAAGTTTGACGGGGAGCTGTCGAATATGGCCCATATTGGCTGTCAAAATCAAGGAGTTTCCTGTCCATCTTAAAACACACAACAAAATTAATAGCCCCCAAAAAAAAAAAAAATAAGAATTAAAAAATAGAATAAATGAAAATAAAACCAAAATAAAAAAGAGGGAATGTTCGTTTTTGAATAATAAAATAATAAGAATAAAGCTGATTTCTGATTATTGTCTTCTGACCATTGAACTGAAAAACCAGCCGTTTATTCTAGTAACTTAACTAAATCAGCAAATCAAAATCAATAAGGAAATGATACGAATTTCTTCTAACGATTGATAGAAAACTTCTAAAGACCAGAATGATTATCTGGCATCCATGTAAAGGCCTTCATCGAATAGGCGTCGAGATCAACAATATAAAAACAAACAAAAAAATAAAACAAATGAAATTGAATTCAGACGTGAAAATGTGAAGAGCCAACGGACTTGTGCATACCTACCGCTAGAAAACAGTGGAGATTTCCCAACTAGACAGGGTAATGCATCACACAATATACATCACTTTTGATAACGGTAAGTTAAGTTAATGTTAACTTATCTGCAAGAGTTCCATCGATTTAATAATAATTTAACCTATAATACTTAAATACACCATAAAAATAATATAATATCATAGTAACAATAATGGTTACAGTGAAAAATCTAATAAATAGTAGCTCGTAAGCTCACATAAATCCCTAGTTCAAGGCCAAGCCAATGGTTGATCAATAATCCAGATGATTCCGTTACCCGTAGAAAAGACTTTAACTACATTAGCAGTAATGGTAGAGGATCCAGCAACGGTCTCAATAGTGATTTTAGAGTCTCTTCTGTGAACGTTAAGCTCGATACCATACTCACTGGTGATGACAAAATCTCCGTCTTGATGAGATGATACAACGTTACTGTCGACATTCTCACCTAAATTTACATGGTGAGCAACAAAACTCATGATATTAGAGACTGCCTTTCTGTCTTTATTTTTCTCAGACTCACTGTCACCCTTTCCTATAACTTCAGGGAATTCCCAAGGTCTGATAGGTAACTTATTGATAGCATCATCAGAAGGAGCTAAAACCACTGAAAACTTGGAGTTATCGTTGAACTGGTTTTCCAATAAAACAGAATATCTCACATATGAGGCAAATATGCTTACATCTCTATTAATAGCTAGTTCGGTTCTTAACAAAGTAGGACCGCTTCTAGGTTCTTCGCCATCTGGAATGGTCCAATCTTGGCCATCCTCTTGAATCAGTAATCGATGATGAGGAGGCTTATCAGACACTTGATCGAAATTTTCCACAACTGGTTTGATTCCAGAATCTTCAGGATTGATAACATTGTTGCCGTTAATAGCGATTGCTCCTGCAACGATGGACAAGAATACAACCGACGCTGCTCTCATTATATTAAACTTGACACTCCTATTTCTTTAAAAAAAGAAAAAAATCAATAGAAGTAAAATGGAAATTTCACTTTAAATATATGTAGTGTCACTTGTCTGAGATTAAGACCGCTACTTAATAGATAGATAGCAATAAATCAAGATGATGAGTCTTCTAAAGCAAAATATTTGTCCTTAGAATCCCATCTACATAAGGTGGTCAAATGCCCTAACATCAAATTAACCAAAATCATTAAGACTATCGATCAAAATATTTGATAGAAATGATTGATAGCTGTATCATAGAATTATATCATTGGATTAATATCGATTTAAAGACTTTAAATTATTTTCTATTTTCCGGAACTTGAGGGATTATGGTTCAATCCACCTGGTTGCCTATGTACAAGTTCACGTTAAGTTAACTTTCCAGCAATTACAGTTATTGTATGTATGTATGTACAGTATTTTTGTTACGATAGTTTCAAGACTTTCTACAGCCAAAGTTACTGCTACTTATAATATGACTATATAATTATATAAACATATAAATATAACAGCATTATCATATGTTATCCAATAAATACAACACATAATAATCGAAAATATTATTCCCTGTTGCTAATATTGGCTAACATTGACAGTTCCCCTGAGCTTGGTGGTTAGGAACTACTAACTTAACTTAACAGTTAACTACTCTAAACTATGTTACAGGTAACTTGCATATCTGAAAGGACATTTGTATTATAACAGTTACTGTAACTTGATCAACGACATCTCTTTACTATATAAAGAGTCACTGATAACATGGCAGAATTCAGTGAATCCCAGCTGTATTTGCATCCTTTACCATTGTTAAATATATCCGATTATTATACAAGAGGTAAATTCAAGAATCAAAAAATTTGTGAGTAGTATTTTTCGATCAGAATGATTATGAAATACTCTAACCGATAAAGTTGTTGGTGCAATATTAGGTGAACAGAAAGCAAGAGATATTATTATCCATAATGCATTTGAAGCCCTTTTCAGTTCGTTCTCTGAAGATATTCCTGTGATTGATCCCAATTATTTGGATACTAAAATTCAATTGTGTAAGAAATGCTCCTACATTAACATTTTACATTTTTTGTTCTAACATAACTAGACCAAACTACATTCCCCAATATCCATTTTATGGGACTTTTTTATTGCAACACGACCACAAATAGTCTTGAGCCTGACAGCATACTGGATTCAATAATATCAGGGTTGTCAGACTCGTTCGACATAGCCAATGTTCTGATATTTAGTGCTGAGAAGACTCTATCTACTACTGCTCTATTGCCTTTAAAAGCTTATGAAATACTATACAAAGGAAAAGCTTCCAATTCTAAGCATATTTATTTGCCTATAGAAAGTGTTAAAATCGATTCTGAGGAAGCGGAACGAATTGGTGTAGAAGATATTGTTCGTAGTGCTCAAGATGGTGCTAATCCCGCTTCAGCCAATTCTCTTCAATCTCATCTTAATAAAGAACTACGTGCTATTGAGATGTATGGACAGCGTCTTAGTGTTGTCCATCAATATATTAAAGCAGTACGAGCTGGTACTATAGCGCCTAATAGATCCATTCTACGACAGATCAATACCTTCATCAACCAACTGGCTCGTAATAATACTATTCAATCTTCTTCAAATACTATTTTAGCTGATGCATATCATGAACAAGAGTTCCACGTCCTCCTGGAATATCTTACTGCCTACATTCATAAAAATTCGAGCATTGCTGTGTTGTCTGAGTCTCAACAAACTTTAGTTTTAGACACCTTGCGGGCACAGCAAGAGATGATCCCATCACGCTCGTTTTTCAAATCCTCGTTTTAGCTTCTACTATAGCAGAATTTCTTATTTATATTTATAAAAACCACCTTTATATGATGAATACTATTAAATTAATTGATTTTGTCTTTTCTGTGGGGTCGATGGTGATACGGCTAAGCAGCTTATAAAAAGTAAAATGTCGGCTACCGGGGTTCAACTCACCACACTACAAAACCGAGGCTAGCAAAGGCTACCTTAACCAACTAACTTCCATACTATATTGTCAATAATTAGTCGGTTCATTGATCAATATAGAATTTTCTGTATAATATGGATTATTTTTCATCATTGAATGCAGGATCTCTGGATCCTGAAGTTCCTACTTTGTTTGAACTTTTATCTGCTCACCAACTTCAGGGATTGATATCGCCATCATTACGGTATATTTTGATGTTTTATGCGCAAAGACACCCTCAGTACTTGTTGAAATTGGCAAATAGATACGACGAACTCTATGTATTGTTGATGGGACTTGTTGAATATTACCATTTAAAGAACTGGAATGGCAGTTTTACTGAAAAGTTTTATGGAATCAAACGAACAAGAGTATTAAATACCAGTGCATTGACTGCCCGAGTTAAAGCTCCACAGACCATCAATAGACATAGAAGATTGAGCAAACGACAAATATGGGGGTCTTTGTTTTTTATAATTGCATTACCATATATTAAAGAAAAACTTGAAGCCCGATATGATATTGTCAAGGGAAGATATATGTTCAGAAGTATTCAACAAGATAGAGTTATTGCATATGAAGGTGATTTTAAGACGAAGCTGCAATTTGAGCTTGATATGTGGCTTTTAAAGTGGTATCCTCGAATTACTATGTCTGAATCAATTTTGACATTAGCGTTTTATTTATTATTTCTTTTCTCAAAGACTACTAGCTCCGGTCCTGCTGACATGTTACTTGGTATGAAGTATTCCCGACTTGGTCAATATGATTATGATCTCAATAGTCCCTCACCGTCTTTGATCCTGCCAGCAGCCGATTCTGAGCAGTCTAGGTCTCTTGGAACAAAGTTATTGGATTTAGTAGCTACTGGTAAAGGATTGAAATTAGTTCGAGACTCTGTTTTATCTGGTTTGAGTTATGCATTACCGACATCTATGTTCTTGCTGAAATTTTTGGAATGGTGGTATGCTAGTGATTTTGCAAGACAGTTGTCTAAGACTACTAGAGGATCAGGGACTGATGAGAATCTATCTGTACCTTCACAAGACCTCATTAAAGATACAAAAACAGTATCTCATTTATGTCCATTATGTGGACAAGAAATGACTAATCCAACTGCTATCGAGACAGGTCATGTTTTTTGTTACATTTGCATATTCCGATATTTGGAGAATGGCGATAAAGAAAAAGGAGGTAGATGCCCAGTTACTGGCCAAAGATTATTGGCATGTCAATATTCACCAGAAAAAGAAGGATGGGACGTTGGAGGTCTACGAAGGTTAGTCTTATAAAAAAATAAAAAAAATAAAAAAAGGGTGAACAAAAAAAAAAAACCATTATTAATTATTTAGGTAGATTTATAATGCAATGAAAATTTCGCTTTTTTTCAATAATAAAATAACAATAATAAAATTTTTGGTTAATTTTTTAAACCATAATACGCTCTTCATGATTTCTGGCCGAAGCTTCAGCAACTACTTGATCCCAATTAGTATTGATAACATATATGGTTTGACCAAGAGAAATAAATATAAGGCCAACAGTCACACCAGCCCACAATCCATAAAGTTGCCAGTCAGCGGAGAATGCAAGGTAAAATCCAAGAGGTAATGCAACTACATAATAAAAGAACAAATTCAAGTAACCAGCAATATGTTGTCTACCTTGGCCACGAAGGACACCACCAACAACCGCACCAGCAGCATCAAAAAGCTGCAAAAATGCACAGATGGGGAAAACTTTGGCAACCAATTCAATAACTTCTTCATCATTACTAAACAAGCCTCCAACTTGGTATCTAAATGTGTACAAAACAATACCATTGAAAATGGCAATAAGGTAGGAACTCCAGATAGCAACAATACTAGCAGTCTTGGCAGATTCACCAAGGGTAGCACCAATGAAATTGGCAACTCTGGTAGAACAAGCAATTGAAACTGCAAAAGGAATTTGGTAAGACAAAGAGGTCAAAGTTGAAAGCACAGATTGAGCAGCCAAAGCAGTAGTACCAAAGTAAGCCGAGCCAAGTGTCAAAATCTCAAAAGCCAAAAACTCTGCTTCAACCATAATAACACCAGGAACAGCCAATCTAAACATCTTACCCCATTTGGTGAAAGCCTTCTTGGACAAACCATTCCAACATTTTTTTCCATCAATACATATAACATATAAAAACAACAAGATGGCCATGAGCCAATCAGTAATAGCAACTGCTACAGCAGCTCCATGGTATCCCATACCAATAGTCTTATTCCATACCAAAACATAATTGAGAATAACATTAGTAGGGGCACAGATAAGCAAGACTAAAGTACTAGCATGGAAAATGCCTTGAGCTTGGACAAATCGCTTCCCACATTCAAAGAGAATATAACCAGGAACACCATAAAATACTATTCTTAAATATTCCATAGCTAAAACTACTAGCTCTTTTTCAGGTACAACATAAGCCACCACAGAATCACCAAGGAACCAGAAGAGACCAACTGGAATAAAACACAACATAATCATTAGAACACATTTTTGGAAATATAAGCCAACCATATGGTAGAGTCCAGCACCATAAGCTTGTGCACATAAAGTATCCAAACAAGTGGCTAAACCTTGAATCATGGCAAATCCAGTGATACTAGCAGTCATTGATGCTAAAGATACTGCACCTAATTCAGTCTTTCCAATATGACCGACTGAAAAGATAGACGCAACTGTCAAAGAGTATTGAAGCGAGAATGTAACAATCAAGGGGGCAGAATTTATAGCCTGAACAATAATCTCTCTACGAATAGAAGTTTGGACTCTACCACTCTTGACAGCATCATCCCAAACTCTTGCTGTCTGTTCCATTTCATTTCGGATATTATCGATAGCACCGTATGATGAAAATGGAGGGACTGCGGTAGTTGTGGATTGATAAGAGATGTTGTTATCGGTTAACAAAGTTTGTTCTTCATGTAGAAGATTAGCAGCTTCACTGGGGGTCACCACAATAATATCAGTATCATCGACAGCTGAATCTCCAGTATCTTCATCGGAATCAATATATTTTCCAGTAGGCTTGAATAAAGCCGAGTTGACAAAACCTTGACGACCAACTGATCCGCTAACTAACGAAGTTCTCCTTGGTGATTTTGAAAAATTCTTGGCAGCAGGTACATCAATATAGTAGCCAGTAGGACTTGATGTCGTATCACTGGAATTGCTATTCCTGGTATGCGGATTATTAATATCTTGAGGTTCAGAAGTACCCTCTTCAAGTAAAGGACGAGAGCTTCGGTCGTTGTCCGCAGGCATATCGATCGATTAATGAAAAAGATAAAAATAAAATAAAAATAAAAATTAATGATTCCAATCAGAAGAACAACAAAAAATAAGTCCAAAGTTCCTAAGGTTTATCGTCTATATCAAAGTGGGTTTTATCAGTAGTCTGATTTATTCCAGGGATTAAATCTTGTCCAAATAAAGATTTATCGTATCAATTATAGAAGGCGTGGTCGGATTAGTTAGAGCACTCTAAAGTTAGGAGCACCCGACGGGGTCGTCGTGCTAAATTAAAGGGCTTAAGGAGTCAGCCAATTTGTCTTACAGATAAAGCCGTGTGCCTAGATTGGGAAATCGCATGCGAATTTTAATAAACAGTTTTGATAGCGGCAGAATGGTGCCAATCATGGATTGGTAATTGCAAGGATTCTGCATCTGTGGTGCGTCCACATTAAATCTGACAGCTGCTAAGAAAGCTTGGATTTCGTACAGTTATAAGTTAAAAAGTTAATGGTTACCAGTAACGTTAACTTACAGTGTAGTTTCGCTGTTTAATACCAACCATGAAAAAGATACTGGACCAGAAATGCTCATCGACTAAATGCTCATCGACTTTGACTTAACTTTACAGCACAAACTGTGAGCAAAGAAAACATAAATATCATTCAAGTATCATTCAAGTATTTGCTGGAGTTTCAATATGAGGCAAAAAGCCCTCATGATAAGAAATACTGAGTCTTCTTCAGTAATAACAAATCCTGTAAATTTTAGCTGAGAAACATATTATCCCATGCTGTGACTTACGGTAACAATTCAACTATATCACCTAGTAAGTAACAGTTATTCTTTCTCTCTTATACCAATTGCTTGCTGAGTTGTTGCTTCCATTGGGAAATGAGTATGTAGTGATCAATTCACTCAAATATAAGAATATTCATGTTCAGCAGATCTACTTCCTGTAGTTTTAAAGTTAACCACTGCACTGGTTCAGAAAATAGAGATTTTAAATTTGTCTGTATTTATAGCATATTCAGAAACTATAACACAGTAATTTTACTTGTTATTAAAAAGGTAAATTAAGTTTGTCAGACCGAAACTTCTCCACATCAGGTGCTCGGTACACCGGTTGTTGACGGCTCACAGCGGCTGTGATTTCTCCGCATTTATGTTGTTCTCCACATGACTGTATATATAACAAATTGTTCATCTGAGACACGTCTAAGGTTCATTTTATTTTTATTTGGTTAATATTTCATAATGCTCAAGGCTTTTAAATATAGTACTAAAGCAGCCCGAGTATCCCGATCGTCACTACCAGCAGGCTCAAGTGGTAGGAATCTCCATTCATGTAAAAGCATATACAAAGAGTTTGTGGACTCTCCAGTCCAGTCGTCTGTTGGTATTGCTGGTAAAGTTGGAGGAGCTTGTGGCATTTCACAGTCGTCAAAACGAATAGAAAGCGAATTATTATTTCCTGGATCAGTTAAAACTCAATTTACCCATGATTTACATTTCTTTTCTCCTTCTACTGCTAAGGCTATGGATACTTACAGGTTGATCGGATTAGATGGCGAAGAACTCGATACCGACTACAAAATCCCCTTTAATGAAACTCAGTCAGTTAAAATGTATAAAGATATGATGACAATCAGCATTTTAGATAGTATCATGTATGAAGCCCAGCGTCAAGGAAGATTGAGTTTCTACATGGTCAGTGCCGGAGAAGAGGGTGCAGGCGTCGGAAGTGCTGCTGCTCTAGAACCACAAGACGTCATGTTTTCTCAATATAGAGAGCAAGGAGCAATATTGCATCGAGGTCTTACTATAGAAGAGATGTTGGCTCAATTATATGCTCATAAAGATGATTATGGACGAGGCCGTAATATGCCAGTTCACTACCAATCTAAAAAGCTCAACATTCATCCTATCTCTTCCCCATTAGCAACTCAAATTCCCCATGCTGCGGGTGCTGCTTATGCTTTAAAGATTCGAGGACAAAATGATGCTTGTGTTATTTGTTATTTTGGTGAAGGTGCTGCTTCTGAGGGTGATTTCCATGCTGCTCTTAATATTGCAGCCACTAAGAACTGCCCAGTAGTCTTTTTTTGCAGAAATAACGGTTATGCTATTAGTACTCCTTCTATTGAACAATATAAAGGTGATGGTATTGCTAGTAGAGGTATTGGATATGGTATTAATACTATTCGTGTTGATGGTAATGATATTATGGCTGTTCACCGAGTGACTCGAGAAGCTCGTCAACTAGCTATTAGTCAACAATCACCTGTTTTAATTGAGGCCATGTCTTATAGGGTATCCCATCACTCCACTAGTGATGATTCATTTGCATATCGATCTAAGGTTGAAGTAGAAGATTGGAAGCGGAGAGATAATCCTTTATCTCGAATGAGAAAGTGGATGGAGAATAAAGGATGGTGGTCAGAGCAATTGGAGCAAGAAACAAGAAAAGATCTACGAAAATATATCCTCAGTCAAATGTCTGCTGCTGAAAAGATTAAAAAGCCTAAGCTCAAATATATGTTTGAAGATGTTTACGACAAGCTGCCAATGATTTTACAAAAACAGAAGCAAGAACTGGCAGAAATCCTTGACGAATATCCCGATAATTACGACTTGTCGCAATTTGAAGACGGCCGAAAAGGTTTAGATAATTAGCCTCTTTTCTTTATATTAACAAAAATAGAAATGAAAATTTAATTAAATATATATATATATTCTAATCAAATTAGTTAATTGTACAATCGTTATATATATAATATTAAGTTCACCAAAGTCACGTGTTAAAGATCCCACTACATGTATTTATGCATGTATGGAATGAACAATATACTTCCAGAGAAAATTAAGTAGTTTACATCTACAACCATGTCATTTTCTGATATAGCATCTCAGTCAGGGGCCGTATATGGCCTCTCTCCTATGCCTGCAAGTGAGGATGAGTATGCTGTCAATGTATCAAAAATTGTCAAGATGTTTCAGGAAGTTCCTGGTAGAATATCGGAAGCAGGTGTTAGAAGACTGGCTTCCAAATACAAGTATGCTTAATTTTGTTGCTAAATAACACGCGTGTTCTAACTTTAAGATTTGAAATTTATGAAGATAATACTCATGATTGCAAAAGATTATCTCTTGGAGGCTCAATTGTTTTAATTGACGTAAGTTGACAATAGTGAATCTAAAAGATTGCAACCACTAACTCAAAGGTTGATTTTTCATTACAAGGAAGCAAAGTCATTAATGTATCAGTATCGTTAGCATCTTCTGTCAGCTGTACTGATGAAAAGGCATCATTTATGTCTAAAGAAATTGAGAGGCCCGGAGAAAAGGTTTTATTAGACTCGCTACAGGTCAATCGTCTCGACAAGTTTGAAGCTATGTTTTCATACCTCGCTAGGCTTGATAAGTTATCAACTAAAGGGGTTGATTGTTTTCGTGCAATCGATGAAATTTCTAATGCCCTCTTAAAAGTCTACAATAAAGATGATAAACCCAAATCAGCATCCGTTGCGCCTTATGGTATTCCTACTTTAAACTATGCAAACAATTTAGGACTTTTTACTCTATATTGGTCCAGTGTAGATCCTACTGCAACTCAAGAATGGATCGCGTTATTTGATGTTAAAGAATTACCTTCTGGTTCTACTGTTTCTCCTTTAAGGTATACGAATGAATGGTTGAAAAATATTTCTACTGGCGAATGGAATGACCCTGAAGCTCCTACAGATGCTAAGGCTCAACTAGTGTTAAAACTTATACCACCAGTTTCTATTTCAGAGCCGGTGGCTCAAAAGATCTCTTCTGGTTTAACACAGGAATCATTGGAGTCAACTAGTATCGTTAATCAATTAACAGGGACCTTTTTGCGTAAAGTACACCGTCCTGATGATTCTTGTACTTCAATTGAAACGAGTTATGTCAACCTTTTACCATACGATTTAGTTCAATTGTCCGAAGTATATATCGGCCATCCAAGACAAATCCCTTATGCTCTTACTTGCTTGAGGCAATTCATTATTTTACAACAACTAATTACTAGTTTACAAAGTCAGGAAATGGCAAAGCCAACTGATTCCCCACAAGATGTTCAAGATATCTCAATAGCGGATGCAATCATGGAGTTTGACAATTTAGAAAAGGCTATTAATTTTACTTCTAACGATAGTTCAAGACCAGTACAAGTGGATATAAGTTTATGTGACTCTACTAAAGGTATTTATTTACAGATCAAGACGTCTGATCTTAAAGATGTTATTCTAGAGATTCGAGCTTCTACTGGTGATAATCCCATTTCTGTTTCTGCGCCAAACTCGACTGCTATTCCTGAATTAATCCAACTCGACACTTTAAACAAGATCCTCAACAAAACTCATGATCTCGGTATTATGCTCAGTTATATTAACAAACCCATTTTATTCTCACCTTATTTATAGATTTTCTATCAGTACTAGCTGAAAATCATCAAACATAACTATTAGTGCTCATCTGACTCAATTATATTGATATTAGGGTTGGCAGCCGTAGGGGTTTTATTATAGGTATATAATAACCAAAATTTGGCCTTCTTTACTCCATCTTAATCGATCTTTTGTAAAACTACTTAAACTATAAAAGCTCCGGGCCACTTGCTCGTTTGGCCTATATAGAATATATTGGAGATTTAACTATACCCGGTGTTGTTAGTTCTTCAAAAAATGAGTTTTTCTCAGATCTTCGCCATGGTATCCAATAAGGGATCTGGGGTTACAATACCTCAATCCCCTTTAAGAGCAGCAACAACAAAAGCTGAAGTAAAGAATGTTGCCGCTAAATCAATATCAGCAAAACCGAAATCAACTTCATCTTCGGGATCTAACATTTTATCGAATTCTGAGTTTCAACTGAGTGAACGAGAGAAGCGGGAACAACAAGAGCGAGTTGAGAGATTGAAAGCCGCTAGATTGGAAGAAGTGGCGAAGACCAAAGCTGCTCAAGCTGCTCAAGCTGCTAAGCGGGCTCAGATGAAAGGTAAAACTCCTTCTGTGAAACCTAAAGCTTTTACTCAAAAGTCTTCGTCCAGTTCAACAAGATCAAAGAGTAGTGTCAAACAGGGTACTACTAGAAGCAAGCCGAACAATATGAACAGCATGATGATGGGTAGCACTTTCAATACTGCCGACAGTTCAATCTCAACCAAAAAGCTGAATTTCAGAGATATTATGAAAGAGGCTGAAAAGATTGATAGCACCAAATTAAAACTCACAGTTAAGGTTCGAAAGGATGCTCCACAAAAGGTTTCTACTGCCAAAGCTGGTACCAGTGGAACTGGAGTAAGTAGAAGTGCTAGTCCTATTGAGCCTGTCAAGGCAAGGTCTGCAAGTGCTAAAAGTACAGCTAGTATGAGCACTGTAACAGAATCTCGAACTGCAGCATCTTCGAAGTCGGTTTATTCTACTGGTCGAAAACCCACTGTACAGCAGAGACCTGTGCAAACCAAGTATAAACAGCATAAGGCATCTGGATTTGATGACGAAGATGAAGACGAAGACGATGATGGTTTCATAGTTGATGATGAAGAAGATGACTATGAATATGATAGAAGAGCTAAAGCTCGGTCATCTGGTTATGACAGAGACGAGATTTGGAGTATCTTTAATAGAGGTCGGAAGAGAAGTGACTACCATTTCGATGATGACGACTTATCCGATATGGAGGCTACAGGATCCCAAGTTTTAGATGAAGAGAGAAGAAGCGCATATCACGGCAAGAAAGAAGATGAACTCGAAGAACGAGAACTACAACGTTTAGCCGATGAGAAGTTGAAGAGAAAGAAGGCCCGAACTTAAAAGTTCACGACTTTTTATGACTATTATTATTTTATTACCTTTTTATTCTTTTATTAAAGAAGATTTGCATCATAATTTTTAACGATATCACGACTACCAATAAATATTTGATTATATTCAGTTATGCAATATTTTACATATATATATACTCATTAATATAAATATCTAATCAGAGTAAAACTCGAGTTCATCCATACTTTCTGCCATGAAGCCTCCTCCACTATCCGAATCGTCGCCTTCTACACCTGAAGACTTATCAGATGGACTGGGTGCAATGAAACCTCCGTCTTGTGTTTCATTTTCCTGATTAGAAGGTTCAGTGATCGTGATGGTAGGATTTTCAGTAGATACTTCCGGATGAACAATATCTTCTGTCATAAACCCTTGTGGGCTGGCCGACGGTGTTTGTGATAAATCTCGTCCAAAAGATTTTTCAGGCAAACTGCTATGATCGTTTAAAATAAATATCTGTGAAGTCTTTGGAGTTTCAGACTTTGATATATCAGCTTCATTGGTTTCTAAAGACTCATAGAATCCTGAGCTAGCGTTTGCTCCTCCTCCTCCAGCTATTATCTCTCTATAACTGTGACTCGCTGAAGGTACTGTTACCATAAATCTTTCAACTTTTTTTGGCTTCTCAAATCCATATTTCTTCAAAACCGTTAAATTTGTTAATTTAGCTTCTTTTATAGGTTCATATGGTGATTCTGGAACAGGTGTTTCTTCATTATAGAGATCTGGCTCCAGTCCTAATACCATCTCAGCATCTTCCCCTCGAATATCAACAACACCATGTGTTTTATTCAATCTGTCCTTGATTTGGAGCGCTACAAGATATTTTCGCCATCTCAGTAAGGCTTGCTCTTGCTCTACAGCACGATTATGCTCTTCCTGTTCCTCTACTAAATGGTTATACACTTCAATTACTGCCTCTTTGTACTCGTTGGCAACTACTATTCCTTCAACTTTTGGCTTGACAGATCTTTGAGCATGTTCAAACCCAGTAACAGCAAGAGCATAGTCAACTTCAAGTAACTTAGCAGCAATATCAATATTTGCAAACTTTAAATGACATGCACCACCTGGTATCATAGAAGGAACGTATACATCTATTCTACCATATACATTTTTAGGAACAATACCGTTAGTAACAGGCTCTGGGGTGTATAACTCGGTTTGATCCTCTGCATATAAGCCAATATTAGCTTCTTCATTATCACTGTTTTCACCGGGCTCACTATCTGATAACTTCCCTTTTCCTTTTTTCTTGGTAGTATATTTCATAGCTCTACAGCCAATTTTGATTATACGTCCCCGTCTATACCATGCTTGCGCCGACCTTACAAGTTTAACATCCTTTCTCCTGTAAATAGGACAAGATATACTTTTTCCTTTAGTCTTCAAGGCCAGTGTACCACATGCAACTTTAGGCTCTAGAACCTCGTTCTGATGTAAATGTTGTTCTAAAACAAATATTGGATGACCAATAAAGTCTTGTATACTAGGTGGAATCTCTTCTGATGCTTCCTTCTTATTTAAAGAAGATATCTCTAATAAATCTCGAGAGCTTGGCTCTGGTCTTGAATATATCTTCATGACTCTGTCCCACCATGCAAACCCAAGTTGGGTTTTGGTGATCCTCTTCTTGCGAGTTTTGGCATTATAAAAGAATGCATATCGCCTAGTAACATCCCTAGCATATCCATCATCGTTAAATGCAATAACATATCTCAAAGCATTTGTTGGTTCCGAAAATGGAGGCTCTATTTTAGACCTTCTTCGCACTATTTCAATAGCTTTTGTAACCG
The DNA here is from genome assembly GCA_030572735.1 of Sugiyamaella mastotermitis. Taxonomy (NCBI): domain Eukaryota; kingdom Fungi; phylum Ascomycota; class Dipodascomycetes; order Dipodascales; family Trichomonascaceae; genus Sugiyamaella; species Sugiyamaella mastotermitis. The sequence goes on from JAJMBN010000037.1 coordinate 84,013, forward strand.
CTGGATCTACAGATATCCATTGTTTACCACCTGCATCCCAAACTTCTACCCAATACACAGGAAACTTGCTCTCACCACTATGTAGTCCTTGAGGAGCACTAGGCTGATTTGAAAGTGCTTCAGCAGTCACCAAAGGAGTATTTGAGGTGTGGTCTAACACTTGCAGAGAGCTTACAAGTCGAGCAGAAACTCCAACTGACCGAAGCAATACACAAAATCCTTGAGCGCATAGGTCCGAAGACCCAGAAAATTTACATAATTCTGTACGGAACCTTTTGAGGTCCATGGGCAGATCAATAGATCTATTAAGATCATAGATTTCATTCCATGGAACCAATTGTATGCCTTTATGAGTAACGTTAAACAATGCTCTCCATTCAAGTACTGCATGTCTTAATCCCTCTAAAAGTAATTTTGTTTTTAAAGGATGAGATAAATGCTTCTGAGGATGTAATTCTTGTCTAGTTGACTTTTTCAGGAGCTTGCAGAATCTTCGATGCAATATCTTATCAGAACACCATCGATTCCTTACAGAAACATGATGCAACAAACACAATAAGTGTAATTTATGAATGATCTGTCTTTGCTTCTTTTCTTCTCGACTTATCAGGCTACCTCTACTCTTACTAGACTGCTTGTCCTTATCACCTCCGATAGATATATGAACCTCTCCAGTATCAACACTACTCTCTCTTTCGGACTCAAGGTCATCATAATAATGTTTTGATACAGGAACCTCCTCCCAATCTTCTTCTTCAGAACTTGACTCTGAATCGTCTAACTGTTCCAATATCGGCTCCTTCTCAGGTACCAGTGGACTCTCGACAGTAGCTGAGGATTCAGCCTCTAGAGGAATTGTCTGCAGTACTTGTCTTTCAGGTACAATATCTTCGCTTGGTTCTGGCATATCTGAACTTTCCATATAAGCCTTGATATCTGCTGTTGTTCGAGCCGCTCTTCGTCTCTTTAGCGGTCTTTCTTGGGTTTTCTGAGCTTCTTGATGGATATCCTTCATCATGCCCAAGTAGTTAACTGGGATTCCCGCTTTAGAAGACATTATAGACTTAACATCTGTACTATTTGCTGAACGTGAAGATCTAATAGATCTTATAGGATTCTTCCCTTTAGAAGGTCCAGTCATTTTTTTCCTCTTAAATGCATTTTTTGTTACTGACTTAGAAGGTCAACCATTAGTGGCAATTGAGAAGTTTAATACTTTTGATAACGAGGACCTTGCCCTGAGCTTAAGTTAGTAAACAGCCGTGTCAAAAAAATAGGGTTCTCTTCGGTATTATGGCTTAATCCAGTTAATCTAGAGACATAAAATAGTTTAAAAAAAAATAAATAAATAAAAAAAAACAATAAAATTATTTTAATTAAAAGCCGTTAACATGTTATCATTAACTATATATTCCTTGAGTTAAAAGCTGGAATTGGTCATAGAGACGGGTGTATATGCTACCCAAACTCTTGCCAATCAATACGTTATCAACATATTGGTCTACATCACCATCACTAAGTTGTAATTGGAACCTTTGTCTTAGTTGTAAGGTGGTTGCAGGGCCATTGGAAAAGCATGGTAAAGTTGAATCTTTAGCCATCATTTCAACTAATATGATGAGGGAATCAGCCTGTTTTCTTAAAGACTTGAATCCTTGCTTCAACAAAGCTTTGTAGCGTTCAAAGTACTGCGAATCAACACCACCCATAAGATCGACATATTCTTGAGTAAGCTTGAAAGGAGCAGCTTCAAATCCAAATCTACCAGGAGAATTTGAAAGCATAAAGCCAAAATCAATATGAATTATGTGACCTTCATTGTCGAGCAAGATGTTACCATTATGTCGATCTTTGATTTGAAGAATATATGAAATTATTGAGTAAGCAGCCAGACTCTCAGTAAAACAATGCAATGCTTGGTTATACCTTGGAGAACCGCGTTCACCAAAGGTTTTGGAAAAGTGCTCTGAAAGTGATGCAATGGTACCTTTAGGATTGTTTCCTGATGCTATTGATGCATTAGTCAATGCCTTTTTAATAGAGTGAATAGAAAGTCCATTTGTAATAGTTTCAACTAAACCTGTACTATCACTGGTAATCAAAATTCTCATCTTCTTCACCCATACTGGAACCTTATCTTCAATCCAGATTTTATTCATAGCTTCTATACATTGACAAGCAAACGCTTCTTGTCTCAAATCAAATCCAGTTTTAGCGATAACAGAAAACAAATCCCAATTAGGTAAATGCCCAAAAGGTGAAGTCCGTCGGATTCGTTCTTTTCTAGCAGTCCAATCTTCACCCAAATTTGCAGCACTTGGGTCATCATTATTTTTGGCCATACCACCAGTCTTCATGTCGTTTTCGAGCTTTCGTTCTCCGGCTTCAGCCTTAAATACTGAATTGATATTTGTAGTACTGTCTTCCATGCTCTGCATACTATTAATGATTTTAGCCTTAATTGATGCAATCTCATCCTTTGATAATTTGCTTCCAGAAGAGCCATCAAGTTGAGTCAACATAATAGCAGCAGTACGCATATGGGTAGCAAGTTCGGTAACATCAACAGAATTAACTGGGGGATTGGCAGAATTAACGTAAGAAGATGAAAATGATAAATCAGATGCTCTTGGAGATGATGTGCTTTCTCTAATGTTATTATTATTCATACTAGCCCTAAGAGGTAATGATGAAACAGATGCACTAAGAGCATCCTGAGCAATTAGTTCTCTCTTGTCTTCATATAAACTAATCATTGATAAGTCACCAACATCTTTTTCTTCGGTTGGCATAAATTCACGATTAGAATGAGTACTTGAATTACCATCATCGAAATCAGCATCTACTCTACCTCTTTCCGAAAGTGATAAGGAGGAATCAGTAGCAGTCGAAGAGGAACTCATATTTCTAGAAGGAGCAAATGTGTTTAGTTCAGCTTTTTCTTGGTCATGCAAATATGCCAAATCAAAAATATATCTTCTATCATTACCACCACTTAGTAGTCTTCTATTAGCCTCAGAATCAGGGTCAAAATCTATATCATCCCGTAAATATTCAATGAGTAGCAAAAATGGTACCTTTTCAGCAGAGTTCAAGACAGTAGCTTCAGGGGGCGAGATTCGGACAATACGGTTCAACTTCTTTCCAGCATGATTATTTGAACTCAATAACAATGGGATATCAACTTCAGCTGGTAAATCTCTATTCAATAAGGCTAACTCAATTCTTAATGCAGATTGCCTGGCCTGTTTAGGGACCTGAAGTAATCTAGTTGAAATCGATTGTAATGCATAAACAAACTGAGTTTCACATCGGAAATAATTGGTCTTTAAATATGAAATTTGGCCTTCTCTTGATAATCTCCAAAGTGGCAAAGAAGATGAAGAGCTAACTCGTTTGTACTGGGGGTCTTGGGTAGGAGAAGAAGGCATGGAAACAGAATTAACATCATTGAAATGACCTCCCATAGAAGTAGGACTGTCAGGAGTTTGGTTAAGATCTGGTAAAGAAACAGTTGCTTTAGAATTTTTACCAGGAGATACTTGCCGAAAAGTGGATCGTCTTAAATCATCGATATTGGGGCTTGACGGTTGTCTGGGACGAGCACCAACAGAATGGGTATTATTACCACCAAAGCCTTCAGTATTGGTTCGTTGTTTACGCACTTCAAGGGACGATTCAGTGGAATTATTATTATAATTATTAGATGTATCAGAACTTCGAATGACACTAGACGCCGATCTGGATCGCAACAGTTTAGAAGCAATATGATAAATAAAAGTTCGTTGTTTTTTACCTTGAGATACGACTAAAGGTTTGATAAATGAAGGTGTAACAGGAAGGCCTACTCCAGCAGCTAAAGTAGAAGCAAGAATAATAGCAGGACCAGTATTTTCTTTCAACTTATTGCTGGTTAATTCATTACCAACGTTGAAAAGCAGGTATTGAAGCTTGTTATACAACCGTTTACAAACTTGGAAACCGTACGACTCAGGTTCACCGGCCAAATCAACCAAATGGGCTTGTAATTGCCAAAACACCAAAAGAGTACAATGAGTAGAATCTATACAAAGGTCGAGCATTAAATCTTCCAGGGCCATTGATTCGGTCTCCACAGTAATATGCAATTGTACAAGTTGAGGTAAGAAGAATTCAATCTCATGAAAAGTATAAGAACGGATCTTTTGGCACAGATAGAAATGAATACCTATATTATCGGCGAACCGTTCTAAATAGTTGATGCAAATGAATATTGAAAATAATGGCGATTCCATGAATCGTAGCAACAATTCGTTTCCACTAGATGCAAACACAGCTTCTTTGGTACCAATGCCATTGTTATTATTATTATTATTGTCGGAACTTTTAACCCCAGAAGACCGCCGTAACGATGATAACATATTAAATGGTTAGGTATTGTTATTTTGGTATCTATTATTGTTGTTGTGTTTTCTCAAGGATCAAAAATAAGATAGATCAATCAATAACAAATAAAACACGTACTATCTACAGTTGCAGGTACAAAACCCAATAAATATTATCAACACAAAACAATAAAAAAAAAAAAAAGAAAAAAAGAAATAAAACCGATTCAGAATGAAATCCAAATGGTTCAAAAAAATAAATAAAAGCAACAAAAGCTTGTTGATTGAAATTGGTTGATTACTGACAGAGCAGTGGTTCTGGAAGCAGTGATTGTCAATCGGTCAGAACGGGTCTTCGGAATGGAATGCGATGATGGTGGACAAAAAAACAAAAAAAAAATGGCTCTGACAAGTTACAGAGAACTGCGCTAGTAATTGTTAAATGCTACTAGATCTGCACTAAAGGCATCCCTATAAGCCCTAAAGCAAGACCCCGCCTAAATAAACTGAGTCAATGGGAAAAGAAAAAGAAACAAATTGCACTGTGACTAAAACAAATCCAGGCTATACCGAATTCAATTCAACACAGTAAGAAAACCAAAAAATAATCCCTGCTACTTAAAGGATCCTGTCTTGTCAATTGAATATTGGATTTTAAAGGACCAAGTGTAAACTATTAGGTGGCATAGATAAAAGGGTTGATTCTAACAACCTAAGTTATTTTACTGAGTTACCCAGGCGATGGCCCTGTAGTAAATTTCTAGTAGCACGCAAATTTAAGATTAACTTGTTAGCACAACCATTAGTTAGCGCTGTAACCACTCCTAACAGAGTGCGAGGCTGCGAGCGATAGACAAGGCACAAAAGGGATGGATAGAACAATGAGTTGGGCTCCTTTTCGACTGACGTCACATATTCATAACAAATTTTGGTGGCATTATTTTTTGGTGTTATTTAAAGGGGTTGAATATTCAATTAGTCAATTAGTGACATTTTAATATTGTTATTCTTCAGAACGGCTTAAAATGTAACGTAGTTATTTCGTACCTAGAATTGTCTAGTACAGTAAGTAGCCCTTAACTGTTTATACATTGTAGATGGTTTTCCGCTCTGAACTGTCCCTGTATACAAGATGTTGAAGCCCGTGAATATTTGATAGGCATGCGGAAAACTCTCTGTTTGAGTTTCTGTCTACAATTGTCAATGCAGTAGTATGCTAAACTTTACTAAAGCAGTACCTAAATATATAGTACAACCCGTCATTCTGTCCTATTAGTAACTAAAAGTTATTGTTAATATTTATAATATTTTTTAATATTCGTTAATATGATGGCAGAACCAAGTTTAAAAAAAAAATAGAACCAATTTACAATTGTACAATTATATAGTGCCCTGTAGAGTGAGTTGGAACATTAATGTGACTGAGTGACTCCATCCGTAGAATTCTGATTCATAGGGGACTAATTTAGTGAATGAGAGAGTTATCATACATGACGATCTGTAGTCTTAGACTGTAGAGTCTGATCAATTCTTATTACTTAATTATACATCAATACTTGATCATATATTAACCTTGTTTGATAAGTTAATTACTGTGGCATTGCAGTAATTTATATAGTTGAGAGGTATTTTACATATTTATTACCTCGGTGATCTACCCACTGGTTGGTAGCATTGAGTGAATTTCTTATATAATACAGCTTTTAAATCACTCCTTTTTTAAAATCAATTGCTTTTGTTACAATAAATGGCTCAGGTTTCTGCGTTAATATTGACATTATTAAAATAATTATGATTTCTCTATACATAACCACTCTACGCTTTCAACCTTGACTGAATCACCCTCTTTACCATTAAAACTTACAGGAAACAATATAGTATCAGCACCATAATCTATAGGAATATCCCACTTTTGAATAGACTCATCCCAAATATATCGTATTATACTCATGGATTTTTGGATATCTTTTTCATTCTTGTCATAGATCATTCCTTGAATCCAGTTGTTAACTCGAATCATTTTACCACTATACCTTCCAGTGTCATCCTTTATAATTAATGTACAAGCCATTTCAACATTGTCACTAGGATCACACCTGATATCTCTATCAGTTCTTTTTGATCTTATCGAATCTAAAGATCTCCATATTTCAACATAAGGTTGGATCTTATTTGTTTTGGGATTCAGCATTTCGCCTACTTCTTTACGATCTCCATCCGGAAGTGAACTGAAATCACCTTGATCAGCAGCCGGATGGGCGACTCCGGCAAGAATGGCCTGTGAATCAAGTTCATGGTGAAAAATGATTCGATTGGTGCCATTTACTGGCTCTTCAAGACCTGTCATAGCCCATTCAAATGGAAATCGGTCGAGATCTTGTCCATAGTCCGCTTTGAAGGGACGTATGTCAACAAAATGATCTTTAGGTGTTGTAATGACAATAGTGTCTGTCAATTCTTCTGGAGCCTCTGGGGGCCATTGAATTGATATTCTAGTCGATAGAACCATTGCTAATGATATTTACTAATTGGAAAATCCACACTTTTTAGGTACTTGAAAGTAGTGTAAACGGGTTCTAGGTATGCTGTGGTTTATCTTATCAATTTAACCGCTCTGTGCATAATTGCCGTCGGAAATACTTGAACGATGCTGCCTACGATTTAGTACAACACTATTAGTCTTAAGAATTAAATAAGCAATTAATCTCGATTGAATTTATAATAGTAAGTAGATGGTAAATGCTGTGAATTTGAGAGTTTTATTTCTTTCAAGCAATTTTACGTTTTAACTTTAACCAATTTGACCGGTAACCAAACCAATATCGTTAACAGTGCTCTTTCAGTTACTGTAGAATGTACAACTTCAATACCACTAGTTTAACTCTAACTAAAAACACTAAATTCTACTTACAGAATAATATTTTTTAATACATAATCATCTTATAATATATTGATTGAACTATATATATTTTTTCCTCAGAAAATATTATTCGTCAAAAAATGATCCCCTGAATTCTATTTTCTACAGTGAATCTAGACCTAACCCATTGTGAATGTTGAAGAGTTAGTCTTTGCAGGATTGAAAAGTTCAAAGTTATAAGTATATACCACCCGAACTGGAATGGACGACTCTGAATTACAAGCTATTAGACAAGCCCGATTAGCCGAGTTACAAAGAAACTCTGGTGGTTCTTCTACGCCTTCAGGAGGTGCTACTAGTGGGGCAGGGTGAGTGAACCTATAAATTTGTTGCTACCAAATGTATCTAACAATAGTGCTGCTGATCAAAAGCAACAAGAAGATGAAGTTCGAGCTTCATTGGTAAGTTTCCTTTTGTGGATTTACTTCCTAAATATTATTCTAATATCAGTTGTCTCAAGTGTTAAGCATAGAAGCTAGAGAACGATTGTCTAGAATCAGAATAGTAAGAGAAGATAGAGCCAGAAGGTAAGCATTGTAAAATCACAATCTTTCAAAAATATATACCTAATATTTAGTGTCGAGGATCTTTTGCTCAGAATGGCTCGTTCAGGTCAGATCCAACGAAAGGTTTCTGAAAATGAATTAGTGTCCCTTTTAGATCAAATCTCTCAACAACAAAGCAAAGCTTCTAGTACCAAAATCGTATTCAACAGACGAGGAGACGATTCAGATGATGATAATATTTCTTCTTATAACAAATCTTCTTCGCGACGACAAGATGATTCAGACGATGATTTCTTCGACTAATTGTTTCGCGTTGATTGTCATGAATTGTAAAGGGTGCCAAATTTGGAGTTAGCATTCAGCATTCTATAGTAATTCCTACTACTAAAAGATCTATTTATCTAATGGACCCACATAATACCAAGATAATTAAGCTAATTAATTTCTGTAAGATTGAATTTGTGTTGTCTGTTTAATCCATAAGTACATGATTGTTGAAGTCGGTATCACCATATAAAGCAATAACCACAGTATCACATCTATTTTCTAAACCAATTTCATATTCTTAATCGATATTCAATTTATTGTATTATTTAAATATTTGTTTCAATATCTCCGATTTTAGAACCATCATGTCGATTACTTTTTAACCACCCGTTACTGCACCGCCGCACTTTATAAAATTTCACTTCTCCAGAATATTCGCTTTTACTTCACCTTATAATCTCGACTAAATTCTGTAAATATGCCACCAGTCGCTCAAATTCCTACTGGCAGAGGAGGCCAAGAGCCTTCATATTTTGATAAGTTCAAGATGGGTCTTCTTATGGGAGTAGGTACCAGATATTTTTATTTTTGGTGAAAGAGCCACTTAAAAACTCTGCTTTTAGGCAGCACATTCTAGTAACTTTAAAATTCTAACAAAACAGTCTACTGTTGGTGCCGTTATCGGTTTAATGTTTGGTATGTTATTACATTTGGTTTTTTTTTCAATTTTTAAACTAGAATTCTAATTTTTCAGGAAGTGTTGCTATCTTCCAACATGGCCCTGGTCCTAATGGTGTGATGCGAAGTCTTGGCCAATACATGATGGGTTCTGCTGCTACTTTTGGGTATGCTATATTTATAACTGTTTATCCATTTCATTTTCTAACTATTTATTAAGAATGTTCATGTCTATTGGTTCTATCATTAGATCTGAGGGCTCTGCTCCCCGCACTCCATTAGAATGGCAAGTCGCTTATGCCAAAGTCCGAATTGCCTCTCGACCTAGCAACAACAACAGCAACTAATTTCCTTGGTTATATTGTTTAAGAATCTGTAAATATTATGGCGTATGAATTGATCTTTTTTTTCTACCAGAATTTTTTTCTATCTTGTTTTGTTTTGTTTTATTAACAAATCTACACAATTATTAGAACTGGTCCCTTGGTTTTTGTAGTGAACACAAGCCCACTATACTATTTGATATATATATATCTCATCATCTACTCTGTTTTCTACAAAATTCAAAGAATATGACGTCTACCAATTCCAAATAATGTTTTTTCAATGACGTACCAAATCTTGTTATATATGTGCTTATAATTGGTGGTTAGGGACTATTAAGCTTAACTACACTGATATGAGCTTCTTCTCCATTGTTTAATTAACTCTCTTGTACATCCACTTATACTTATTGTAGTCGTACCAACAGCTTTGCATTTGCTTTCTTTTGTACTACATTGTTTGATTCGAAATGGCGTCTCAGGACGTCATCAATTTTGTTAATTTCAACCAGGATTTCAGTTGTATTTCTGTGGGAACTCGCAATGGCTATAAAATCTATAACTGTGACCCCTTTGGCAAATGCTTTAATAATCGTAAGTTAAATTCAATTACGTTTGAGTTAATCGTTGTTTATTTGGTTATATTTTGGTTCTGGCAGCAGTATTTTTCCAAGCTGGTCTTAAATAAATCTCTTAATGGGTTATAATATCTATCAGTATTGGAAGCGGATAGCTTTATGATACCTGTTATCAACGATAACCAGCCACTGTGTCGTGATGCATCAGATGAAAATATTTGACAATTTATTGTACATTATACTAACTTTCATAGCTGATGGAGGAATTGGTAAGAAATTATTTTTATATATATAATAAGTGGACATTTTGCTAAGAGTTATAGGTATCGTCGAGATGCTATTCTGTACATCTCTAGTGGCGGTAGTTGGAATTGGCGATCAGCCGTCATTAAGTCCACGAAGATTAAAAATTATGAATACGAAACGATCCAGTACAATTTGTGAACTAACTTTTCCAACTGCGGTGTTAAAGGTAAAGCTTAATAGGAAGAGACTGATTGTTGTATTAGAAGAACAAATTTATATTTATGATATCAGCAATATGAAGCTACTACATACTATTGAAACGGCCCCAAATCCTAATGCAGTTTGTGCCTTATCACCTTCATCGGAAAATTGCTTCTTAGTATACCCTTCAGCAGCTCCAATTGCATTTGCCGGGCCTGGTGGTAATATTACTACTACTACTACAACTGGAGGTCCTACTGCTGCCCCTGGCACTTCTCCAAGTAGAACTGGAGAATTGAAAATATTTGATTGCATAAAGTTACAACCAGTTAATGTCATTGAAGCCCATAAAGGTCCCTTGTCAGTTGTATCTTTGAATAATGATGGAACTCTACTTGCAACTGCTTCTGAGAAAGGTACAATTGTTCGGATCTTTTCAGTTCCTAGTGGAAATAAGCTATATCAGTTCCGACGAGGAACTTATCCATCCAAGATATTTTCAATTAATTTCAACCTTGCATCTAGTTTGATATGTGTTAGTAGCTCTACTGAGACCATTCATATATTTAAACTGGCTCCCAATTCTAAGCATAATGTCCCAGTCGATTCCGTCTCTAGTGCACTTCCAGGAGCAGATACTGTTAATGGAAACGTTGCCAATGGTGCTCGATCAACTGAATCATCGGGCTTTAATGAAGATGATGATGAAGATGACGATGAAGATAATTATAATCAACCGTCACAGCCTCAGCCAGATGATCTAAGTCAACGACGAGCATCTGATTCTCGTAGAGGTCGGTTAGAAGGCTATCTTGAATCGAAACGTCAAATTCTAGGTAAACGAGTAGCTGGATATCTTCCTAGTGCAGTAACTGAGATTTGGGAACCTAAAGCTAGAGACTTTGCTTGGTTTAAGCTGCCTTCACCTGTAGGAACCAAATCAGTCGTTGCACTTAGTAGTTTTTCTCAGCACGCTTTAGTAGTAACTAGTGAGGGATACTTTTATCAATATGCTATTGATCTAGAGAATGGTGGAGAGTGCGAATTAGTAAGGCAGTACTCACTGTTGGACTCAGATGAGTAAATTATTTCTCTTTTTTTTTACCTTCTTTATAAGCTTTTATCAGTTAAACATTTTCTTGTAATCAAAATTTGTAATTTATTTTATTTTATTCACGAATTAATGATATTACTCAGATTTGTAGATAACTGCTTCATAAGGTCGTAAGACACCATCTCGATGACCCTCGAGATTGCCGATTACAAACTTGAACTTATCGGAGCTAATGGAAGCAGCGGAATACTTTTGGGTGGTGCCAGAGAAGTTGACAGATACCAAAAGCTTTTCATTGCCGCTAGACTTAGTGTAAGATAAAACATTTTGGTTATCCTTGTCAACAGACTCGAACTCTCCATAGACAGTCAAGTGCTTGTATGCCTTTCTAAACTCTAGCAACTTCTTCCAGAAGTTAAGAGGACTGTAAGCATCCCACAATTGAGTCTCAACATTAATGTACGAATAAGAAGGATTGGCCTTCATCCAAGGTTCAACCTTACTGAAACCACCATGTTCGCTATCATCCCATTGAATAGGAGTTCGGGCGTGATCTCTGGCAACAACATGAGTAAAGTCCATAAACTTCTCAAGAGCCTTGGGATCTCCATGTACTCTTTCCTTGAAAATGTTGTACTTGTTATAAGTTTCAACATCCTTAAACTCTTCGATTGGCCAGTCTTTTGGTGCGTTGATCATACCAATCTCCTCACCTTGGTAGATAAATAAAGTACCAGATAAGGTAGCAAGGAAAATGGACAACATCTTTGCAGATGTTCGGTAGTGCTCTTTAGAATCATTTGCATATCTAGTAATACTTCTACCAATATCATGGTTTTCCAAGAACGCAGTCGTCCAGCTATCGCGCCCAATAATGTATCTTTGCCAAGTTTCAGTGGCTTCTCTGATCTCCTCGACAGTTATTTTTGGCAAAGTGAAGTTGACCTTATCAATACCCAATCGTAATAAATCAAATTGGAATAGCATATCAAGTTCCTTTCTCTTTGCACTGACATACTTGTCAGCATTATCATAATTGGAAGCATTACTTTCTCCAACTGTCATAGTATCAAATTTGGAGAAACCAATTTCATTCATCTCCCTGATGATTTCGTGCAATTGGGGTCCATCGACAACTAAATCACCAGTAGGTTGATATTCGGCACCGGGATCTACAATGGGAGCATCTGGCAATCCAGGGGGCTTACTGTAGATAGAGACGGTATCGATTCTGAATCCATCAACACCCTTTTCAAGCCAGTATAATATGGCATCTTGGTATATGGCCTTTCTAGCATCTAGGTTTACCCAGTTAATATCCGGCTGCTCAACACAGAATAAATGAAGGTAATATTCTTGAGTCAATTCATCCCACTCCCATGCAGAACCACCAAAGTGAGAAGCCCAATTGTTTGGTGGATGTCTGTTACCTTGCTCGTCATACTTAGCAGGTCTCCACATGTACCAATCTCTCTTAGGAGAATCCTTAGACGACCTACTCTCTTTGAACCATTCATGTTGATCTGAAGTGTGATTAACCACCAAATCAAAGATGATTTTCATACCTCTATCGTGACAGCCCTTGATGAGATCGTCACAGTCCTTGCGGGTACCGTACTTTTCATAAATATCAGTGTAGTCAGAGATATCATATCCAACATCCTTTTGAGGGGATTTGTAATGGGGGGATAACCAGATAATATCAATTCCTAAGCCTTTAATATAATCAAGCTTGGAGATGATTCCGGGGATATCTCCGATACCATCATCATTTGAGTCCTTGAAACTCGAGGGATAAATTTGGTAAACACAACCTTCTTTCCACCACTTAGAGCTAGTAACCATGATATATATATATGTGTGTGTGTGATATAATTTAAATGATTAGAAAAAAAATCCTCTGGCCATACCAACTCCTTTATATATTTCTACTCGGTCCGATATATAACTGGTTTATCCCCACATATTTTTGATAGACAGGCGGTATTACTCCAGTAAATGCGATGCATATCGGTCCGGTAGCATTTTAGCTGCTTATCAGGGGTGTTTCCCCACCCAATGGCTGACTGGTACTTCCGGGACCATTGCCAATTCGGAAAATACGTGGGAGTATCGCAGCTAATTTTGAAATGTGACATCATGGAATAACTGAATTCAATATGGATATAGCATCTTCCACCAGGGAAAGTATCCTTTTTTTGTAATTGATTTTTAATTGTTGAATCCCTGTATTAGGTGAATTATCAGTTTTAACTTCGGTATTAGACGGTCACGGCTTCAGAATCTGATGTCCTGATAAATTTCCATGTTCCTATGCTATGGAAAAATAATGGGCAACAGATAGACTTCTGCATCAAATTTTACTTTACTTAAATGGCGCTTCAGTATATTTACTGAATTTGAAAGTCAACGCTAGTGTATATTTATTTTATTTTTTATATGGCAAGTAAAACAAATTTACAATTCCGAACACAATAACATCCAAGTTAGAGATCTTTATAGGGCTTTTGGAAAGTGCTGCACCAGTAGATACGATGAAGGTGGGGTCGAAGTTGAGGTTTTGGAAGATAACGAAGGAGTAATAGAAGCTTCAACTGAAGAGCTAATAGTAGGAGAACTTGAGACACTATTTTCACTTAAGTGGAGGGATTAACCCCACAGTAATATATCACAGTAGCTACGGGAGAAACATCTCCATTTTTGGGATATTATAATTACAAGAAGTCATATGAAGTTTTTCTAAATATATATTTAATTAGTTTAGCTAAGCTGGATTTAGTTACGGTGCCATTTGCATTCTTTTCAGGGACTACATGACGATCGAGTCGTAACAAAGTTATAGTCTATTATAATCTATGCGCTATTATTTTATAGCTTCAAAATATTATTAACAAAGTTAAACTATTTCCCACAATATTTGAGTTCTAAACTTCTGAGAGGAATATAAGAAATAGAAGCAAATGCAAATGCCAACTCATTTCCAATGTCACCACCATCCCGGCCAATAGTCTTTGCTATTACTCCTACATAATAAGTTTTGACCAGACCATGGATACATCCCACAATACCCAATAAAAAAGCAAAGCAACCAGCAAGTCCAAGTGGTAATTTACTAGGAGTATTCCACCCATCGAGATCATAGTTGGAGAGACGTCCTTTACGGAAGATATAATGCTCGAAAAACTTGACTGTAAAAAATGGAGTATTCTAGTAATGTAATAAAGATAACAAATTCCCCAATACATCAAGATCTACCTCCAATTGCAATTGCAAGTGTACATCCCAGTAATATAATAGTCCATACGAATCGAGGAATAACCTGTAAAGGTTTAGCAAATAACTGAATAGAAAGAGAACATGAATAAAGAGCGATACAATTATTTCCAACTACAATGTTAATAAGCAAATTCAAATCAGCTTTTTTTTTGAAAACTTACCTCGTAATAGAATCAAGAGCACCAAAACAAATTTAGCAAATCCAATAGGATAAAGAATCTCCTTGATAAGAGATCCTACACCATAATCATTATATGTATCAGCCCACGCTAAATTTCCATTCATAGCAGATGAAACACAACAACCTAATACCATTCCGAAACAGGTAGGAATAGCGATACCAAAAGTAGTCAATAGAAAGACTTTATTGTTGGAAGTATCGATGGGATAGTGAACATAATAGTCTGAAACCATCGATGAAAAAAAAGGCTGCACTTTAACCATAAATGACACCAAATAAACTTAATATTTGACCAGATTTGGTTTCTCCGCTGATGAGGATTGGAGCGTGTAGGACTACCATCGAGGCAGTCTCTCCATAAATAACAAGGAAAACAACAAAAAAAAAAAAAACTAACCATTCCCATTTCTCGTATATCAATACACCTCTTAATTCGATGAAACTGAATACAAATCCAACAATGGCTATAATAACGACTCCTACAATAGCTGAAACTTTACCATCTGAAACAGCAGATAAATCCGGTCCGCCCACAATGCAACCAACCGAGCACCAACCTAATTGAGAAACAACATTTAATGCTGCGATTATTTTAGTTGGGTACCATCCTAAACTGTATCAACAGTTGGCTACTTGTCGTAGCCCGGTTCCTGGACCTAGTGTAGCACCATCCCTATAAAGTTAGCCTATTAAACCTAAAAATGACTCAAAAAATTTTATTACTTACTTATACTGTACTACCAGCTATAGTAACTAATATGATAATTAAAACAGAGTCTCTAAATGATAACCCAAATTCCCATCCTAAAAACCCAGTAGTGAAACAACTCAAGTTCATGGTTGCCGAGGCCCACATAACATACATTGCCCAGGCTTAAGGAGGATCCTTTTCATCTGGCAGAATTCGAGTAGGTCCTATGGTTTCTAGGCTGAGTTTCTTGTTGAGAACTACTTCATAATATCTCAGTCAGGCAAGAATTCCTGTCAGGTCTTTAAAGCCAAAGTCATCATCCTCCTGTTCTTGGCGGCTTGTAACTGAAGCTTTTTCAACTGTTTCGTCGCCCATGTGAGTCATTTCCCTGTATAATAAAATAGAGGTTGATAATCAGCAAGTCTTGCTTTAGACTTTCTCTAGAAAGAAAGCGAAGTTTTGATGTGTGACCGATTTATGACTTAAAAATGTCTTGTCATAAAAATGCATGCATTAGTGACTACCTGATTTTAGTTGGACTCCGCTTATCACTATGAAAAATTAGGTGACACTCGGAAATGCACCATTTAACCGCGCATGTATTGACAATAGCCGTGCTGTCTTAAAAATAATTGTATTTCGTAATTCTTAGCTGTTGTTTTTACTATTTAAAATGCTAAAAAGGGGAGATTTTCAAGTCTGAAGTTCTCTTTTAAGTATTTAGTACTATTTTCTATCTATATAATATCTATTTGTTTATTTTAAATTGATACTATAGCCTCGATAATGAAAATATCTTAATAATAATAAGAATAATAATAATAATAACATCAAATTTATCTATAGAACATGAAAACCATAAAACTATATCTAAAATAACTCATATGCACCTATGGGCAGGAGTCGCTATCC